>JASDQU010751285.1:80010-94038 GCA_032191745.1 Picea mariana | reverse complement strand
GGACCCATTGCCTATCGTCTCATACTTCCAGCCCACTTGCATAAAACTCATAATGTTTTTCATGTATCTATTTTACGTCAATATGTTGTTGATGAATCACATAAACTAAATTGGAAGGAATTGCAAGTATCGTACATGGGAACTCTCACGGTAGAACCGTTACGCATATTGGACCGTAGAATCCTACAGCTTAGGAATCGTCGGGTAGACCAAGTTAAGGTCTAGTGGGACAATTATAGTCCAGGATCTGCTACATGGGAAGACGCCGAGACACTACAATGAGACTATCCCTCACTTTTTTGACCACCTCGAAAATATATTTCTCGAAGGTTGGGTGTATGCAACACCACCTTTTGACTTATACAACTAGGGTTACCTGAGGCCTACACACTTTTATTTTCTATTCACAAGTGAAACTATTAAATGATACACTAGAATTTTTTTTTAAGACGTATGAATCTTTATGAATGTTTATATGTATTTGAATAATGATGGATATGATGCGATATATTGTGAGGATGTAAATTTCATGAATGTTTAAATGTTATTGATGATGATGGATATAATACAATCTACTATGTGAATGTAAATTTTATGAACGTTTAAATGTTATTGATAATGATGGATATGATGCGATATATTGTGTGAATGAGAATCCTATGAAGGTTTAAATGCTATTAGAATGATGTTGGATATGATGCAATCTATTTTGTAAATGATAATTTTATGAATGGGTGTTGAAATTGAATTATGGGATATTATGAGATCTCTTTCTAACTTGAAAAATTTGATGTTAAGTTGTTGGTACATGGATACCGAATTGAAATGATGATTGTATGCAATTACATGATGATAATGCATAGAAATGTATGAGTTTGTGTTACAAACTAATCTGTAAGTTATGGGCTATGAAATAGCCAAGGGATAATAATGATGAAAGTGGATGACATGACCTCTGGCCGAGAAACAATATGGTATGAATCCTTGTATGTGAAATTATATTGGTTTAGATACATTGCTATGATATGTGGACTAGTGCAGGATTTCAGGAGATGAAACTGCCCAAAACCGAATAAACGATGACAAAACTCCCAGCAACATAGTGCCATTGTATATTCCATTGTAGGGTGTGGACCGTAGTTATGATTAGGAGGGGTGGAGGCATTTTCCACCGTATATCCTTCAAAACCTGAAGTCATGGGAGGTTGATGTTAGCTCATGCTCCCCTAGACGTGTGATGATGACTGTCAGTTGCCTGCGGGGAAGCTTGGTCAAGATAGTGACACTTCCGCTTACGGGTTCTATTTGGATTTATGTCAATATAGTTGATGCTCCAAGATAGTCCAGCAGAGGAAGGATATGAATGAAGATGGAAGTAAGTTAGGAAGGAATGATGAGTAGAAATAGTTGAGAGAGTATGGAGATTTGTCTTATGGTGGAATTTATTGTTTTTCCCTTCTGAAAAGAAAATGTGTATATATGAATATTCATAATTACGTAACCAAACCACAGTTGTCTAAATAAAATTGTTGAACTAGATAATTGTAATTAAAGGATTTCACAAACATTTGATTGGTTTATTGCAGGGGTGATTTTAAGGATGGAAATTTGTTTTAAAATGTAGAAACCTTAGCGAATCTTACTTATCCTTCATATGCCAACTATAAATGTTTGGCGACATTTTTGTCAAAATATTCAAATTTCTAAGGATTCTATATAGTTTGTATAAAATTTTGGCGATTTTTAAGTTAAAATAATTTTATCCTATAGAATTTGGGCGAATAATTTTTAGAATAGCGAATCTTCTTTTGGGAAAAACCATAGAAAATTAACCCATGAGCAAAATTTAGCCCCTAAAATCATCCCTGGTTTATTGTCTTTTATAAAAGAATAGTCTTGTTGATTGGATTGGATGCATGAAGAAATTACTATAGAGATGATAGTTATTGATATTAGTACATGAACGAGACTTGTATGTACTAGCTACACATGCATTTCTTGCGCATGTACACTAGTATGAATGAGTTTCTTGGCTTACTTACTAATAATGACGGTTATTTGTTATGAATGTGTGGACAATGTTTCTTTTCCCTTGTATCATAGAATACTTTAACTTCGGGACGAAGTTTCCTGAAGGGTGGGTGTATGTAACAACCCTAGTTAAATGATTGCTTAAGGTTTATCAAGTATAATTAATTAGATAATTAACTGTCCTAATATGTTTTAGTTAAACAATGATTATTTATTAACAATATTAATTAATTATTTATTTATTAATTAATTGTTTATATCTGTTGATTGACTAATTAATTAATTAATTGACTCATTAAAGGTTTGGGTAATGAATTGAAGGGCTTAATAACTTTAATTTATTTATTAAGACTTTACGTATGCATGGAGGGGATGAAGCATTGAGTGGAGGGATAAGGTAATAAATGGAGGGATAAGGTGGGCAACATTAAAGGAGGGTAGGGAGTCAGTGAATGGTGGGAGATATGACTAGGCAGAGGCCTTCGGGAAGGGGGATTATGAAAAATTGGGAGGAGAGGACTGTATTTTTCTGTTGGATATTTTTTCTAGTTTTGGAGTTTGGTTTTGGAGGTTGGGTGAATTTTTGCAGGGGACACCAAGTTGTTGGGAGTTTTGGGCTCAAGGGTCAGGAATCCTCACGGAATCATGGAGCTAGGGAGCCAGATAGGCTGCTCCTAGCTGGTTGGGTGGTTAGTCGGTTTTGGGCAGGGTTTGGTCAGAGCATCAGCCAGAGTTTTGGGCAAAGCAGCAGGGAGGACAATCAGATATTGGGATAATAGCATCAGCCAGAGGTATCTATATTTATGAATTTGCTGGGTTATGGGGTTGTTATGTGATTTATTAGATTGTTGTTCATAAATTTAAATTTATGCTGCTTATATGTTGAATAAAATTGCTTATTGCTTATGCTGAATAATCTTAAAATTAAAATTTACAATTTTTTTTAAGCTTTGTTAAATTAGGACTCTACATAGCACAACTATAATTGTAGTAAATGAACATTATTTTAGAATTGTGTCATCTAATTTAGTATCCATTAAATTTTTTCACATGTAATACAAACCCTAACTCTAATACAATTTTAGATTATTTTAATCATTTTAATTATGAATTAATTATTTTTAAGATAGACCTTTTGATTTGCATTACATTAGTACCATTGATTTTGAGAAACAACTTTCAGTAACACCTCTAAGAACAAAGACAACATTAATTTTAAAAACACACAGCTAGTAAAAAGTGGAGTTGATGGATTAGAGAACGTATGCATTCAAAACTCGAAAAATTAAAAATCCATTAATTCAGAATTAATTCAGATCATTTTCAATAAATAAAATCCTATAAACATAATAATATATATATATATATATATATTCTTTTATAAACACAAGCTATACCTCATTTCGTTTTTCATGTCATATATACCCATCCATTGAATATCAAATCATATATATATAAAACATGTCCTGTGTACTAACTTCTGTCACGACTTTAAGTGTATGAACAGATGCCTACTGAGAGAAGTAGACCCCACGGACTGGCCTTCCCGTGAGGCCGTTAAACATTCACTCCGTTAAACATTCACTCCTTGCCCCTCTATGTGTATTGTCTTCTAACCATTTTTAAATAAGAAAAAAATATTATAAAAATATGATGCTATATTTAAAAAAAAAATTATATATATATATATATATATATATATATTTGATATTTTTTATTTAATAATTTAAAATGAGGATTTAATTTAGAATTATGGAGCATTTTGAGGTAGTGGTAGAATATGTAATTATATCCAAAAATATTATATTAAAATATCTTTTAATAGAAAGAAGAAGTACCCAAAAATCCAGCCATGCTATATTAAAGGTCCTTAAATAAATAATAACTTTTAAGTTATTTTCTTTAATGTTTTAATTAATATTTTTATAATAACTTATAGAATGATTTATTATTAATTTTTAAAATTGTTTTTTCTTACATAGAATATGAAAATGATACAAAATGCATATAAAAATAAATAAAAATGTCCTTTCTCAAAACATTCTTATAAATTGATATGAATAAAATTAAATCCTTAAAATTCAAAATATGTTAATTATGATTTTATATTTAAGAATAGAACATTATAAAAAGAAAATCATTTTGTCTAATCAAGAGAGATAATGTTTTTAAGGTATAAATTTATTTATCATTTAATATGGATTAAGGTTGGTAGTAGTGTGGCTGAACTATGTAGAACTTATCATAATTATAGAAATATGGATATGTAAAAATATAACTTTGATTATTATTAAGATATTTGTATTTGCATTGTAACAATATTTTTATTTAAATTTCATATCTATAATATTAATATTCACACTTAAATTCTTTATATCTCTAAAGAAATATTATTTGTGTTTGTATTTATAATTGATAGCATTTCTAGTTTCCAGGTTAAATAACAACTCTAGTTAAAAAAGGTTTGTCCTAGATTGATGGGGCTCAACAAGCCTCTTCCCATAAAAACTATTAACAAAATGATTAAACCCAAGACAAATAGAAAACCAGGAAGAAAAAGAGAAACCCAAAATAAAATGCTTGTTATATTACTTAGTAATGACCTTCCTTTATAGTTTTACAAAATGTTATAATTGGAGTTAATTTTTAAATTAAGCATGCACACAACTTGAAGGATGGAAAAAACAATAAATATGTAACTAACTAAGAAACTAGGCTCTAACATCTTGAAAGGGTGCCCTCATGGGAGGGGTGTTGGTTATGAAACTTGCTTCTTAGGGAGCGCACCCTTATATCTTACATAAGTTCCTGTCATTTTTTATGGAAAGAACCCTCACTTTCCACCTAGTTTAAGAATGAAGTTATACAATGTAAAATTGCTATCAAATACACTATCACTAAACCTAGGAATGCTACCAAAAACAATATGGTGAGATAGGTAGTGATTTTCATATGCCTATGAATGCAACACTACTATGTGTAGAGTTGCAAGAAACTATTGTTGTAACGTTGATGCCACATATTAATGTTAGAGTCATAGTATTCCCATCAAAAGTTATTGATATATAGAGGGGGGTTAAAAGTATGATCAAATATGTAGACACTCACTACATGTAGTATCTCATGATTACATGTCTTGAAATCTTTAATATGTTAGATGGTATTATGCCATTTCCTTTTGAGAAGCACTCCTTCACATAACTAATGCTCCAATTTTGTAATTCAAGACTACAAGGCCACAATATTTGACTAGCATCCTATGTCTTCATGTTTCCAAATTACAAAAACAACTTCTACCATTTATAATTTCTCATTTTCTATATCAAATTGTCAAGGACAGGTATAGAATTCTCATGGAGTCTCCACTCATTGAACTTCTCACATAGTGCATGCATTCATGAGATATTAAAGAATATCCCTAATTTCAATACATATTGATAAGTACCTCTCAACATATTTTTGTTAAGCCCCCCTTCCAATATATTTTTCCAATAATAAAAAACCTGATTTTTACGAGATACCCCTCAATACCTATAAAACCCCTTTGTACCCTACATCACCCCCCCCACCCCACAAACCCCAATAGTTACAATATATTGACTTTATTGTTCACAATTTAAAAATCCTCCTTTATGAACAAGTGTGATAAGATATTGGTCAAGAAGGTGAAGACCATGTAAGATTGCTTTTCCATGTTGCTCTACATATCCTTGCAAAAGGTGTGTTTTTCCAATGATATGATCAATAGAAGAAGATGCATATTGTACAATGCCCTCTAGAGTCTCATTTGCTACTTCTCGTGGATGTAGATAATTGTGACTAGAAGTGTCTAACTCAATTGTATCTTTGGTTGGAAATGTGTTTAAGAGGCTATTACATCACTTTATCTCATTATGAAAATTACAATGGTCATTTCTTCTTTCAGAAGTTTAATGTACTATCATGGTTTCCCACATGTGGGAGTAATATCTACAAGATGTTGTAATTCTCATAATGTGGTTGTGTTGTTGCAATCGTCCTTTCTACATAGGTCATAGTTTTCTGTAAGATTGCTAAAAGGATGTGTAGCATGGGTACAATGTGAACATTGGAGAGCTCGACAACATTACAGACTCACTAGGTATGCCTATGAGGGGGTATGTATATGGATTTGGAAATCAAGGATGGTTGTGGAGTGGGCATATGATACAACATGAACATGGGGTTTTTTGAGGTAAGTGTTGAAGGAACAAAGTTGGCAAGTCTAGGAGTTGTCTCTAGGTCAAGAGGTGTATCTAGGTGATAATCTTAGGAAGTGGTGTGGTGTTGGGTACGTTGATGAGGGGTAAGGTAGATGGATGTGGTTTTGGAAGATAGTGGCTAAGGGGAGGCATAGTAAAATATGAGAGGAACATTTTGTAAGGTATCTTGTAAACGAGATAATTCTATAGGTCGGGGGTACAAGGTGTGAGTGGGGTCTTGTTGTTGAAGCACCTAGTATTTAACATAGAAATGAGAAGCATTCCAATGATGGTGAAATCACTTTAGTGTAGGAAGGTGCTATAAATGGAGAATAAGTAAGAGAATATAACGAGGACTAGTGGGTTATCTTACATTCCACTTTTTTTTCAACAGTTTGTGGAAAGGTTTTGTATTAATCAAAATTTTGTATCCAAGGCATGAAAAGCTAAGTTAGAAGATAGTAATCCACCATGGTTTTATTATTCAAAAGAGTTATATACTTTCCATTGAATTTAAATACAAAAAGAAAAAAATAGTATCCTAAGTATTCGTTGTTCCCAAATAATTTTGAGTATGGTTACAAAATTCCTAGTTGAATGTTCCAGAGAAATTTCCATTTATAGAATGTTAATGGGCCTGGGAATAGTAGTATCATGTGTTTCCATGTCCTTAGCTTCCTCTTATCCCTTTGACGGGGGAGATTCAATATTATGTACCAATTTAAAATTATGTGGGGAAACTGCCAGCTTCAACCAATGTGCATCCATGCTAAGGAGTGGTGACTTGTTTTCAGGATGAACTGATTGTTGAGCGTCATTTTGATTCAAAAGTGCCTATATATATGAGTACAATTTTTCCATTTAATCCTTCATAAATAAGTGTCGATGGAAAATGTTGAAGCGGGTCATTCCACATCGTCCTCCTTTTGAACTTTCTTGTATTCTACTTCTTGATCAATAAACCACATGATCCCACGTTGGTTGATAAAACAAAAGAGTGGGAATTGTTTACCCTGCATCCTAAACAAGTAGGAAATCATCCAACTGATCCAAAAAGGATCCATCTAAGGCTAAGAACAACTCGTAACTCACAGAGGCAACTTGGGATGCTCAGAATGGCTTTAGTAAATAGAAAAAGGGAAAAAAACAATCTACCAAAACTCAGTGAAAATTGCATGATTGTGAAGAGTGTGTCCCAATATTTCTAACGGCGCAAACGGCTCGTCAAACAGAGTTATGCATTGAAAGATATTTTTGGTCAAATTTTGGTCAACCTAGCCCAGTTAGAAGGGGATGAGTCAGCATCCATACTGCTGACTTCATCATCCGTACATCACACGTGGTAGTAGGAAGGAAGTGACATGTGGCATGCATGACGTTAGCATGATGACATGGCAACACTAGATTCTGCCACATGTCACTTGGTTTTGGCATTTTTGGATCGTGCCACATGGCAGTCCGTACGAATGACGTGGCGTGCTAACTCGGAAGGTGGTAATGCAGATCAGTGGGAGGTCTCCACGTGGCCCAATCAGAGGCTACCACATGGCAGGAAAGAAATTCCCAAGGACAACCCGTAAGCAAACATTTGGAAAACAATGGTTTGGCGGGTTCGCCAAATCTAGCGGACCATGCCAAACCTAGCCACGATTTTAAATCGTTGGATATGGTTCTAGAGCCACTGCTAAAATAAAGGAACGATCATGTTATATATATATATACAATGTAACAAATACAAATCCAAAAGGGGAGGCCGCGGGGTTTGACCCCAAAACCTCCTCCCACACTAGCGCCTTAACAAATATGCCCTAACCAACAGGTCACGACCACTACATTGTAACAAACTCCTTCAACAATTATTAAATGCTACATCCTCTTAGCCACTAGGGGGAGGCACACATATCGTACGACCTTTTGGTCACACAATTCTATGTAAGTACAATCATTAATGTAGGTTGCGGAGGGCATAGAAATCGAGACAAATTTCTTCTTGGGCCTTGGAGTGCCAGAGTCGGATCGAGGCATGGAGACAATCATTTTTGGGTAATTCGATGCCATGAATTGAGTGGTGCTGTCTATTTTCTAATCTAAGCATTATTTATGAAGCTTGATTTCAGAATGAGGTATACTTATGTATTTTTCCAAATTCTTTTGATGAGTTAATGAAAGAGCCTACCCATTTGAGAGCAGGACCTGGAGACGTAGTCCACTAGGGAAAAACTCCATTATCAAGTTTTTGTGTTTAGATCTGATGCTTATGTATCTTCTTTTTTTATCTTTTCCTTCTTTAATGGTGCACTTTAATTTATGCTCATTTAATGCAATTCTTTATAAGTCACGATGAAAAGATCCTAGATCATGTTGTTATTAGACCAGTTGACTTTGTCTTGAATTGTTGAGTTTGAATGCTTACAAGGGCCAAGCATAACCAGGGTGAAGGAACTCTTAATAATTTCAATCCTGAAGTTGGTCGTGCATCCTGAAGGAAGAAAATGGCAGAAGAGGACAAGCGTGATGAACAGGAGAAAAACTTTCACATGGTCTTTTATTGCATGTCAGAAATGGAAGAACAAATGTATGGAGATTACAAGAAGAGGATGAAGAAGGAAGGGAAGAAAAAGGAAGCACATGCCGATGATGATACTTTGATAAACCAAGGGGTTGGAGGAGATCCTCCTGAGCCTCCATCTTCACCTTCGAGTTCTAGTTCTTCTTCCTCTGAGCATTCTCATCATTCTCATCATTCTCATCATTCTAGCCATAAAGCCTCTTTTAAGAAACCATTATTAAAGCTTGATGTAAAATTTTCTTTACCTGTGTTTGATGGAGATGTTAATCCTAAAAAGCTAGATAATTGGGTCCTACAGGTTGAAGTGTATTGCCGTGTCCAACATATTGATGAAGAAGAAGTTAAAGTGCAATTGGATTCTCTTTAGTTGGAAGGCACCACTCTCGTATGGTGGGAGAGAAAGATTCAAGACAGAAGTAAGTGTGGTAATATTATTTCCTCATGGTTGGAATTTAAATCAGCAATAAAGAAGAAATTGTATCCATTAGGGTATTTACATAAAGCAATGATGGAGTGGCAAACTTTGAGGCAAAGTAAGGGTCAAACTGTACAAAGTTTCACAAAAGAATTTAGGAAGAAATCTCTTGCATTGAATATTCCTTTGGATTCTTATGGAACTTTAATGAAGTATATTTGTGAATTTCACAATTATCTTCATCATACTTTGATCTTGTTTAACCCCACTAGTCTTGACAAAGTTAGTGTGCAAGCCACTCACCTTGAGAATAGGGTGAAACATGTTCAAGAAGATCCCACAAAGAAACCTTCCAATATCCCACACAAAGCTCTTAAGAATTTTAAAATGAAGGACAATAAGACTACAACAGTGATGAGAGAAGGAGGAAATCCATGTTGCACTCATTGCAAGAAAATTGGTCACGATGAAGAACATTGTTGGAAATTGCATCCGGAAAAGAAACCGGAATAGTTTGGTGGAAAGGGGAGGACAAAAAGCGTTGCTACGGTGAAACAACATCTTGGTTTTGATTCAGGAGATGAAGGAAAGATCACAACGGTTGGAGTACAAGGTAAATATTCCATTTATACTAGTTTAAGTTCCAATAATGAATCTCATTTTGATGAACGAAAGAGGAATGAATTATTTCAGATAAGAGTTGCATCTAAACACACTAATATAGATACATTATTCGATCTGGGTTCCCAAGTAAACTTAATATCTGAATCACTTGTCAAGAATATGGGTCTTGAAACGAAACCACATCCAAAGCCTTATCCTCTTGGTTGGGTATGTGATAAAGAAAATCTTAATGTCACCAAACAATGTAGGGTCATGTTTTTTATTGCTTAAAAGTTGATTGATGAAGTGGATTTGGATTTTGTACCACTTGATATATGTGGCATAGTGTTGGTAAGTCCTTATCTTTATGATAGAAAAGTTGTATTCTTTCATCATGAGAACAAATACCACATTACTAAATGGGGAGTGGAATATATTGTTAGAGCTCACAGCATGAGGGTAAATACAACACTTGTTAGTGCAAGGCAAATGAAATGACTCATACACACCAATAAGAGATATGTACTCATGGTCGTCAGAGAGAAAGACGTCGGGACATCCGACGCTTTCCAAGGGTGTGATCCATCTCATAAAAATGAATTAATTGATATTGTTTCTAAGTATGATGATATTTTTTAGGAACCAGATGGATTACATCCTAAGAGGGAAATCCAACATGAGATACATATTCAACAGGATTCTCCTCTTCCTAATGTGGGCATGTACATGATGTGAGTTGTGGAGATGAAAGAGATCAAGAAGCAGGTACATGGCTTATTGGATCAAGGGTTCATCAGGCCCAATTCATCTCCTTGTGGTTCTCTGATCATGATGGTGCCAAAGAAGGATGGCACATGGAGAATGTGTGTCAATTACCGGGCCTTAAATAAAATCATGGTAAAAGATCGATACCCTCTTCCTCGTATAGATTATTTACTTGATCAATTGAAGAATGCTGTTTATTTCACTAAGTTGGATTTTCACAGTGGATATCATCAAACCAGGATCACAGAATCGGATGCATGGAAAACTTCCTTTAAAACCAAACAAAGATTGTTTGAGTGGTTAGTTATGTCGTTTGGGATTTATAATGCTCTGNTTGGATTTTCACAGTGGATATCATCAAACCAGGATCACAGAATCGGATGCATGGAAAACTTCCTTTAAAACCAAACAAAGATTGTTTGAGTGGTTAGTTATGTCATTTGGGATTTATAATGCTCTGACAACTTTCATGCGTGTGATGAATGATGTGTTCAGGCCTTTCCTAGATGACTTTGTGATTGTATATTTAGACGACATTCTTATTTTTGCTGGAAGGAATGCAAAGCAAGTATTGTATACCTTGCAAAGGGAAAAGTTTCATGTAAAATTGTCTAAATGTGAATTTGGAAAGATTGCACTTGTGTACTTAGGTCATATTGTAGGAGGAGGACAATTAAAAATTTATCCTTCCAAAATTGATGTAATTGTAAATTGGTCTAAGCCAAAAAGTGTAACCGGAGTCTGAAGCTTCTTAGGTGAAGTCCAGTATTAGAGGAGGTTCATTTCCAACTTCTCCTTTGCATGAATTAACTAGTGTGAAGAACACTTTTCAGTGGGAAGGAAAGCAACAAAAATCTTTCGACACTTCGAACGAGAAGATCAATACCACACCAGCATTAGCACTATTGAATATTCATCAACCTTTTGATATTGAGACAGATGCCAGCGGATGCGCCATGGGTGCATTATTGATGCAATATCGTAAGCCTATCTATTACCACTCTGAAACTTTTAATCAAGTTGTTGTTAACTATCCTACATATGATAAAGAGTTGTATGCATTAGTCCAGAGCGTAAAGAAATGGAAGCACTACTTGTTAGGGAAATAAACAACCATACATACAGATCACCAACCCTTATAGTATCTCCAAGCACATACCAAGTTGCAACAATCTTGACACTACATATGGATGGGTTTTGTACAACAATTTCATTTTGTAATTAAGTACAAAAAGGGTACAAGTAACAAGGTAGTTGATATTCTTTCTAGACCTCCTATTATTGCTTCTATTGTTTTGAAGAATACTTCTTTATCTCATGATAGCTATGTAGAACAATCTTCCATCGATGAATATTTTAAAGGAGTATATAAGAAGCTAACCCTTGGTGCATAGGTAGAGAACTATTGTCTGCAAGGAAAACTACTCTACCATCTTGGAAAGTTATGTATTCCTACAAGTGAATGAGTCCATGTAATTCGAGAATCTCACACTTCTCTTGTGTCTGGGCATTTTAGGGTAGGAAAAACTATGGCTTACTTGTAGAGGTTTTGTTACTGGCCTCAAATGAAAGCAATTGTAACTAAATATGTAAAGGGGTGTGTGATGTGTTTTACTTGTAATCCCACTAATAGAAAGTTGGGGCTATACTCACCACTTCCTGTTCCATCCCATCCATGGGAAAGTATCTCCATGGATTTTGTAGGGGGTTTACCAAAGACCAAAGGGGGTCATGAATACCTGTATATTGTAGTGGATAGGTTCAAAAATATGTGTATCTTAATGCCATGTAAAAAACATATCACTATTGCGAAGACTGTTAATCTCTTGTTTCAGTATGTTTGGGTTTACTTTGGGTTAACCACATCTATTGACTTGAATCGAGATACTTGATTCCTTGGTAAATTATGGACTATCTTGTGGAGGATGATGGACACCAAATTGAAGAGAAGCACTAATTTCCATCCACAGACCGACAGATAGACAGAGGTAGTAATTCAAACATTGGTACTTTTTCTTCAAGGCTACTGAAACAAGCATCCCAAGTTATGGGATGAATAAATACCCTATGTACAACATGCTTACAATCAAGCTTTACATTCATCCACACAAAGTTCACCTTTTGAGACATGTTTTGGGTGCCTACCAAAGGTTCCTTTTGACTTTATGTAGGGGAGAGATGTCGATCTGAATGAAGAACGAATAGAGGACAGAGCCTGCAAGTTCATCCATAGGATCCAACAAATACACTAGGTAGTCAGGGAACAATTGGAGAAAATTCAAGCAAAGTATAAAGCTCGACATGACAAGCACATGGTTGATCATCGGTTCCAAGTTGGAGATCGGGTATGGCTTCACATCAACAAGGAGAGATTGAAGGGTGAAGGAAAGAAACTCAAGCCCATTCGTTATGGACCCTTCATTATCTTGGAGAAAATTGGTACCAATGATTTTCGTCTGGATCTTCCACCTTACATGCAAATTTACTCAGTGGTGAACGTTGAGAACTTGAAAATTTTTTAGCCTCCCATGATCATGGATCAAGATGAGGAAGTTTCAATACCTTCAGTTGATGAGTTTGCACCTAAGTACTTTGATGATTTACAGAAAGATATCATCCTAGACAGGAGGGTGATAAATTCACGTAGGGGTGATGTTGATTATCTTCGAGTAGGCTTAAAAGACACACGTCCAAGAAAGGAAAAGTGGATAGAGAAGGGCAAAGTGAGGGGACTCTTCCCTCACTTACTTGTTGATTGATGAAATCTTTTGGTGGTCCCAAAAGGTCTCAGTGGGAAGGCGTGATCCAAAAAGGATCCAGAGAAGGATAAAAACAACTTAGAACTCACATAGGCAAGTTAGGATGCTCGGAATGGCTTCAGCAGACAGAGAAAGGGAAAATATTCAAATTTCCAAAAACTTAGTGAAACTGGCATGATCACGAAGAGCGCGTCACAAGATTTCTAACAACGCAAACAACTCATCAAACAGAGTTACAGATTGAAATATATTCACAGTCAAAGTTTGGTCAACCTAGCCCAGTCAGTTGGGGACGAGTCATCATCCGTACTACTGACTTCAACATCCGTACAACACATGTGGAAGGAGAAGGGAAGTGACACATGGAAACAACAAAGGATGCCACGTGTCACCCGATTTTGGCATTTTTGAATCGATTCGTGGACCAACTGGATCGTGCCACATGGAAGTCCATACAGTCTGTACGACTGACGTGCCATGCTGACTTAGAAAGTGGAAATTTGGACTAGTGAGAGGCCTCCATGTGACCCAATTAGAGGATGCATGTGGAAGGCGGGAAATGCCCAAGGACAACCCGTGAGAAAAAAATTGGGAAAAAAATGGTTTGGCGGACCACCCCAAACTTAGCCATGGTTTTAAATCATTGCATATGGTTCTAGAGTCACT
>JASDQU010751285.1:43377-64196 GCA_032191745.1 Picea mariana | reverse complement strand
GAATTCAAACACGTTATTCTATACGTCTGTTACACATTATTTTCATCACCCCTATGAGCATTAATGATGTAAATATATTCGTTGTATTTAGAAGGATCAGTGGCCCGAATTCCTAAAGAAAGAAGGGAGAAGAACTTTTCCTCAGAGAACAAGTTGTCTTTTCCTTTGTAAAAACCCTATTAAGGAGGATTGTCGCACCCGACCTAATGTTAGGGGTGCGACAATTGAAGGTCATCACTTGCTGCACTAAACTTGTCCTGCGACATCATCGCACTCCGCTCAGTTATAGGGGTGCGACGATTTTCATACATGGAAAAAATGAGCATCTTCTCGATGCTTCTAGAAGGAGAATCTTCTCTGGTGAGGTTGCCTCCGATCGATTTGGATCTTACTCGCTTTTCTGATTTAGTGGGATCATCCTAACCTCCTTAGCTTATCCTCTTCAACTTATAAAAGGAGAGGAGCTCTCATGGAGAAAGTTATCTTGATTAGATTGGAAATTTGGCTTGAGATTGTTAGCTTGGTTAGAGTGGTTTTTAGTTTTTCCTTGTCAAGATAGATTGTGAGTGACTTTCAGATCTATAGTCTCAGAATTCTTGGAGAAGAAGTGTGTGGGAAGAAAGGGACAGTTGGAAGGGACCTTATTACATCAAGGATTTGGTTGTAATATCTCTTACTATTATTTAATACAGATTCACTTTTCTTTCCTATATGAATATTATTTTTCCATATCGTATGATTCCTTGATCACATACATAGTTTCATATCAAGTAGGCTCTGTTATTCTTATTTTCGTTGGCTTGTGTTATTTTGCATATATTTCTCCATAAGCCTTGTGACGGAGATTGGATTGCATTGGCAAAGTCGGATATTCAATATTTAAAAGGTATGTTCTAGATCCATTTCTCATTTGATAATTGAAATCTAAGGAAAGAGTAGTGTATTGTCTTGTTTTGTTCTAGTTTCGTAGTGAAGCTAGGGTGATCAGTTTGTGTTCGCATTTACCGATTAATCCTATAAAAATGTGTTTCTAAGGAATGTTCATGTGTTCTTGGGAACGTGCCTACATGGCTTGTTGAGTGTATATTCAGGGTTTTTCGAAGCAGTCAAATCAAGAACGTGTGCTTGTTCCTTCTCACTCTGTTGCCACTTTATCATCCACCAAATTCATGCACTCACCAATGTCGATCCTCCAAATGAAACTGTAGGAGATGGTCCCCATACATTTGGATGGATGTAATCAAGGATTCCTTTACTAATATGTCTACACTATTTTCCATAAATACAATAAAATATGTCAAATCAAGGATACCTTTACATATTTCTACACTTTTTTCCTATTTTAAACTTTTGTCTACATTGTTTTCCATAAATAAAATGCTTGTAAAAATTTAAATTGAAATATTTTAATCTTGTAAGTAACTTACAGTATACAAGTACCTTAATCCCTTTCTCTCTCATGTGACCTAAACTTTGATTCCATAAACAAGTAGAGTAACTTGAACTTTTAGATACTATAGTTGCTTGATTTGATTTATTTTTTCCTTTTAGGTGATAAAGATTCTCGATCCTTTTAGCCTTCATGACTACTAAGATGCCTTTGAACACCTTGAGTACTCCACCTTGAACTATAAATTTATAACCACCAGAATCTAGAACTCCCAAATATATTAGGTTCTTTATAAGTTTAGGTACATGCCTCGCATATTTTAATTTTCTTACAGTACCATCATACATTTTAACCCAGTTGTTACCAATCGAACCAATTTTACAAGAAATATTGTTTCCTATAAAAAAAACACCTCATCAATAGATTAGTAAGTTCGGAACCAATTTCTACGAAGACACATATGATTGGACCCACCAGTAATGAAAGATCATAAAAGAAAAAAACAAATCAAATTCCAATTCTGAAAGCTTTGAGAAGACACAACATGGAAAGAGGATGTGATTTTCCCCTGATTTTGTGTAAAACGTTAGGGTTTGTTGTGAATTTGCTATTTTAAGCATGTTGTTAGAGATACATTTGGAGGGATCCAATATGAGATGATCCAACCCTTATAGTCATTCTTATATGTAGCCTATAGGCATAAAAGAGAGAGCAACAAATATGTAAAATCATGTTGAGGAGCGGTTAGGCCCAAAGAGCTCATATCATGTATTTTCAAGCTCGATTTTAATGAAAATTGTGTGTGATCAGTGTTTGTTGAATTTTGACCTTCTTTTCATTTCATGTATAATAATTGTGTTTCCGTAGGTTATATTTTGTGAGTATGCATTCAAATCTAGAGAGGATTTGATCACTGATCAATATAGATCAACAATAAAAAAATGAGACTGATAAACTTGGCTTATGCAGAGGTTGTTGTAGGAGGTCTCGTGATGATTTTGAATGGATATAGAAACTAGAAGGTGAATGTGAACCAGTCATAGGGTACCAGGAGCACATCATGATCTGAGTCTCCTCGAGGTTCAAATCAATCAGATACGAACCGTTGAAGCAATATAAATTGAGTTTATTACACAAATAGGAGGATCGTTTTTCTTAGGTTGAGGTCATAACCATCGTTCTTGTGATGAGATAAAGAAGCTAATGCTGGTGCTTAACAGAAAGGTTTGGAGCGATAAAATTGTGGATCTAGAGGTGGTTCTAGTCAATGGTTATGTAGATGGAAGAAGGTGGAGCACTCGGTATTGAGAATAAATTGATTTGAGCCATGCGACCTTAGTTTGGACAGAAGGATAACATGGAGAGTGAAATATGTAGTTTCTATGAACTTCACGAAAGGCTGAAGTGAGGACTCAAAGTTGTGGTTTAGGGTGCATATGAGAGAAGTATTTTTTGAGTTATATTGCTGCCAAGGACATTTCATTCCATTTCCTTGACCCATAGCCCATAGGTTCGAGGATTGAGATCTCAAAACCACGATTCTACGGACCTCAAAAAATGTTCTTCATCATTTGGTATCAAAGTGATTTAAATTCTCTTTGGAACTCTGTAAGGGATACATATAAAAGGATAATTTCAACATAGTGTTATATCCAAAAAATTCCCTTCCTATGCATATATGGCATTGGCCTTTTTACTTACACAATTTTCCAAACTACTGTTGAGGATCTTTCTTAAAATTATTTTTTTTGGAGAATGTACATGCCCTACTACACTACTTCCCATGTACACATGCTAGCTTCATACTAGAAAACTCACGTACATATGTGTGCTACATGCTAGATAGCCTACGTTTACCTCCAAAAGTTGCCAAAGATAAAAATTCACAAGGAATTCGAAGGAGTTTATGGGATATTGAGGGTTTCCCAACCATTTTACCCATTATATCCCATCCCCAAATTGAATAAAAATATTTTTGTCATATAAAAGAAGGTCTTGGGGTCTCATTCCAAAATCAAGCAAGAGAAGAAAGAAAACTTTGCCAAAATCCCTTCCCCTTCTAGCCCATGTTTTGTAGTCCTTTCTGAGATTTGGCCTCCACATTCCCCTTCAACCCTTTATCTTTATACAATACCTTCCTTTTCCCCAAAGAGATCAGTTAATTGTGAGAGGCAACATAGGAATGATGCAGTTGGAGAAATAATAAGAGGAGTCCAAACCTGGTTCCCGGAGCATCTTCTGATAAGAAGGTTGTAATCTTTTAATCTTCATTTTGAATAAAAGAGTTATTTTCCTATCCCAATACATTGTGTCTTTATATCTTTATTGATTAATACATCTACGTTTATATATGAATGCTAACATTGATAAGTAGAGATTGTATATTTGTAGCATTGTTTTCCTAATTATTCTTGCAGGCCAGCTTTGGGAGGAGACCCACAACTTAGGAAGCTACAAAGTTGAAGGAAGTCTACATCGGACGTTAGGAGCAAAGGTACACCTACTAATATTCCCTCCTCTCTCTTTTTTTTTTGTTTAGATAGTATTGGGACAACATAGGAATAGGATTGTATTTTAAGGGAAGTCAGTGCTCTGCCTATATTTTGACTCAATATAGTAATAGGGGGATTTTCCCCACTAGCAGAATTGGCGACTCCACTGGGGAGTGTCTCTAGGGTCCTAGTGGGAGATCTCAGTTATATTTGATTTTCAGTTTCTTTCAGAGTTTTCTGAGTGTTCTGAGTCAGGTTGGGTCTATGGTCACCTTCCAGGTGCCTACCAACTCCCCTTGCCAAGTTGTTTATCCAAACTTTTTTCTTTTTTTGAAAATTTACAGAGGTGTATGTGTCATGTTCTCTATAAAACATGCGTGCATGTGTGGTTTGTAGTATATACAACCTGCGTACATACTCATGATAGCCATGCACAACATGCGTCTATGTGGTTTTGGAGAATTGTTTTAAAATATTTTCCTTTTTCTACTTGGAACTTGTGGTTCCCAGGACTTCCTGAGTTCCAAAAGATTCTATTGTTTGGGATTTAGATAGTTTATAGGCTCAGAATGTTTATGAAATAAATAAAAAAATCCTCTTGTCTCTCTGTGTTTTCAAGCATTTTTGGCATATTTTTTATTTTAAGAAAAATGAGTTGCATCTTTTGTTAGTTCTGCTTTTATTGGAAGAAAATTAAAAAAAAAAAACCCTAGTTTTTTAGGTCTCTTTCTTTCTTTGCATTTATTTTGCATTGTTATTTGAAAAAGAAAAAGAAATTAGCATAGGGTTATGTTTTCTTCTCATCTTAAAAACATTTCAAAAGAAAAAATAAGAAATAAAATCCTTTCATTATTCTCTTTTGTTTCACTCGAATGTTGCATTGTGCATTTTGCATGGAAAGGAGAAAATATTGCATATTTATGTTTGAAGGATTCTTCATGCTTTTTGCTTGAAACTCTTTTTCCTTTGTAGAATTAGTGTAAAGTATTCCTTTCTAGTGTTCTAATTAGTTTATTTTTTACAAGAGTCTTAAACAACATCAGTTTCACTTTCGTTCCTTGAGTAAGAAATTCCCCTAAAATGAACACGCTAATCTAAAATATATTAGTAACACTTTTCTAGGGTTCACCAATAGCTTAGGTTAGGGCCGTGGATTAGGTGTGGAGAGGTAAACTCTCCAAGGCCAACCAAACCTTAAATTAGGTGTCTATGCTAGGGTGTGAAAAATCCACTTTGTAATTACTCAATCCAAGAATCTCCTCTCACACAGGTGTCAAACACGAGTTCGTGTAGAGGAAGATGATGGAGATATCCACTCTTGATCCCGACAAAGCATTTGAGAGAGTATGTATTAGGGTTGAATCATGTAGTGTTACTAGCCTGACTTGTGTCAAACCTCCAAGACACTTGGATCCTTCCAAGGTCCTCTAAGAGTGATTCTAGCCCTTTTTTGCTTCAGGCCTCAGGAGGATATTCAGGCTTAGTTACCCTTCCCATACATGTGCTTAGTTGTCGATTGTACCCCCTTGGTTGTTGATTACAAGTTGGTGGCCTAGTTTCCATTATGTAGGTTGACATACAGGTGACTGTGAGGGGTGTATCGTGGTACTTGATGCGGACTCTGTATTCTCTGGGCGACACCCGAAGGGACCGCTGGTTGGAGGTATAGGAAATTGCTTCTCCTGGCCAATTGTTTTCCTTTGTGAATGATTTGGATGATCATGACTTCATCTCCCTAGGTCGAAAGCATTCAAAAGGGTATTTTGTTTGGTTTGTATCTTTTTAAGATTTTCTTCTTAGTGGTGTGCTCTATGCTCCCTTGTTTTCAATAGCGAGTTAGTTAGTCATTTATTTGGGTCTCTTACCTAAGGTGGTAGAATGACCACTTCGTCGGTCGTGAGGACTTTTCACTCTTCCGCTTAGAAACATTGAGCTGCCTCCTTATAGGAGTTGTTTTTTATACCACTGGTTCACTAGAGTTAGTGTGTGATACTTTTACGGACTAGAATGATTCTGCAAGGGAAGAACATGTTCATAAGATCTTCATGGAAAATTTTTCTCATGATACCAACCAAGGAACCCCTTCACAAGGGGATTCTTGTGCTTTTCCTTTCTTTGGAAATGTTGGTGTCCCTTTGATGGCTACTTTGTACATTCCTGGGTTGAATGTGGGACTATCATTTTGGTTGGGTACCATTCCAAATGTCTTGAATGCTCTTGACACTTCTCAATTAAGAACCTTATGTCATGGGAATCATGTTGATGTTACTTCATCAACAAAGTCTTCTCCTTCTTCTTTTGCCTTCTCTGGTGAAAGTATAGCTACTAGTAACCATAAGTCTAAATGAAATAGAAAGAGGAAGAATAAGAAGGAGAAATCACCAACCTCTGCTAGTCATGTTGGAGGTAGGTCATCAATATCTGCAAGTCATGTTGAAGACCAGCAACCAACCTCTGTAAGTCATGATGGGGGAACAAACCTAGTCCCTGTGAGTCATAATAGATTTCAATCAGCAACTTCTCCAAGTCATGTTGGAGATGTTCAACCAACCACTGCAAGTCATGCTGGAGGCACGAGTCTCGTCAATGCGAGTCATATGGGTGATATGCAACCAACCACTCCTAGTCATGTTGAGGGCATTAATTCTATTGAGAAACCTAGACAGATAGGATGTAAGCTTGAGTTCCCATGTAAGCTTTGCAACAGAGATCATATTACTCATTTATGCCCCGGACTTCCATAGACACAAAGATTGTGGTCCTTGGCTGCAAGATCTTTTGATTTAGAGTCTTTTGAGGTTTCCTCACAGTCCATTCAGCCTTTGGTTGAGAAAGTGGTCATGTCGATGCAATCTTCGGATGATCCCTCTCCTCGTTTTGGGGGTGATGATCCTTTAGACCATGTTGTCTCACAGCCTATTCATCCAGTGGTTGAGGAAGTGGTCATGCCGATGTAATCTTCGGTTTATCTCAATATTATCTTGCAGAGTGTTGAGTCTACTAAAGTGGTCACCCTGATGCAATATTCGGTTGATCCCACTCTTCTCTTGGAAAGTGCAGAGTCTACTAAAGTGGTCACACCGATGCAATATTAGGCTAATCCCACTCTTCTCTTGGGGAGTGATGTGTCTACTGAATATGTTTTTAGCATTTCTAGTTTAGTACTTTCAGAACAAGGGGGAATTGTGCTCACTTCGATCACACCCCCTCCATTTCCTAGGATGGTTTCCTTTGATTGGAATCACCTTTTTGAGCTTTTTCTTCCTTCTTCTACACCCTTTCAAATAAGGGTTGAAGTTAATTAAAAAAATATTTACTGATGTATTTTAGATGAAGGAGCCTCCGCAAGTATTTTATCCTCCTCGTCTTTGAAAGATTTAGGTTCTCTCGAGCTTGTGTCTGCTTCGCATGAGCTGTGGGATTTTGATAGATGTCCTACTAAATATTTGGGGGTTCTTCCTCAGTTACCTATCTTGTTAGGTGGGAATATTGCCTTTGTCGATGTTATAGTGGTGCAAGGCCCATTAGATTTCAATATGATTCTTGGGCATAATTATGTATATTCTATGAATGCTGGGTTTTTTATGCTCTTTCGGGTGATGCATTTCCCTCACAATGGAATCATTGTCACTATTGACTAGCTGGAATTTGATAATCACCATTCTAATTCAACTTTAGTTCAGGCTTCCCCTTTATATGTTCTTAGTGTTCATGTAGAATCTACCCCGCCATGGGTTAATTATGTGGTGGTTTATCCTCGATGTTCAATTGCTTCTAAGAAGGAACCTATGCAACCATGTTTATCTACTCGATACACAATCTCAGAAATTGATCAGTCTTTTTATCCAATGGGGGCATGGGATCCCTTGCTTCCTCCTCTTGGTCCAGTGGTCTTAAGTCTCCTTTTGAGTCTAATCTCATTATTTTTAGATCCTCAAACCCTCATGTTTGTGATTCTTCGTTGATAGATTTTGCTATTCCTTGCCAGAACCTCCATCGTCATATGGAATATGGTCATCTTGTTTCTCCTTTTGGGACTCTCAACCCTCCTCATTCATGTGATTTCTCAGATATTGAATTTCCTTCAGATGAGTCTATCCTTGAAGCCATGTCTACAGTTCCTATACCATGGGAAGACTTACGTCATGGTTTGTGTTTTCTTCCCTTTTGGGAGACTTTCCAGTTTGACTATCGTAGAGACTCTTGGTCAAAGCCTAGTAGCGGGCTCTACCTGAAATACTAACATGCATGAGTCATAAGGATATGTGGTACCTTGTACATATTGTACAATCCAGGTTTGTTTTTTTCAAGTTTTGTATTCAGTTGCACCTCTTCTTTTATGAATTTTTTATCTATATCAGATTTATTAACTTTTGGATTAATGTTATTGGCCTTATATACAGGATCTTGGAGACATTTTTATTTGATATTTGTTAGCTGTATTGATCTGTTTTGATAGGTTTTAACCTCGAAGTTGGCATATAGGTTAGATTTTTCCCTACTTGCATTTTTTGCATTATTCATTTCCTGGTTCATTTAGCCTTTGGATTGATCCCAATGAATTGCGACACTAACCTTCCTTGTTGATAAGTGTGTCGTACTTTATGTCGTACAACCTTCCTTCCATGGGCATCCTAGTTAGAGCCTTGTTTCCCATTTGGTTTCCATGTCGAATTACGTCATAGGAATGAGAGTCTTATTTAGTCCCGCAATGACTTTTTGTTGAAGCCTCATACTTTTTCTTCTTCTTTCTCTGGCCTATGCAAGGGACTTCTCATGAGCATAGTTTGTTTTCTTTTAGGCTCTCTTAAACTTTGAAATAAAAATCCAACGAGAGTTTATTTATTATTTTCGATCTCGTCTGGACTACTTGAGAAAATAAGCCCCCTTGGAGTCTTCTTCAAGCCCTTTTCAGACTCTCTAAAATTGAAAATATTTTCGAGCGATCTTGTTTCCCTTCACGCTCACCAAACTCAAATTTGAAGGAACATCTGTCTGGCGGTAGTTTATCCCTTTTTCGGCCCAGACAATTAATTTTATGAATAAATGTATGCCTTAGGAGATTTAGTTTCATTAGGAAAATATTCTTAGGTGTAATTTTAGCCCTTTTTTGGGCCTGAGGGACTAACTTTTTGAAAAAGGGACATTCTCCTTGGTTTTGGTTTATCTCTTTTTCGGCCCTTGGAGATTACTCACGAAAAATGTAACCCCCTCAGAGTCCATAGTTAAGCTCTTTTCAGACTCCCTAAATATGAAAAGATTGTTGAGTGACCTTGTTCGTTTCACACTCGTTAAATGGTCCAGAAAGAAGATCTATTTGGCATAAGTTTAACCCTTTTTCTAGCCAATAGATTATCCAGGAAAAAGGTACGCATTGGGAGACTGGTCTCACTGGGAGATTTCTCCTAAGTTATATTTTATACTTTTTCGGGCTAAGGAGACTTAACCTAGAAAAACGATGTGAGTCCATAGTTAAGCTCTTTTCATAGTCCTTAAAATTGAAAATATCACCGAGTGATCTTATCTCAATCACACATTAAAATGGTTTTGAAGAGACTTCCTTTTGGTATACGTTTAACCTTTTTTTGAACTGATTGGACTAGTTTTGAAAAGGGAAATCCCCGGAGGCTTCTTTTAGCATTTTTTCAGACTCTCTAGACATGAAAAACCACCTATCTTACCTTCTTTGGGCTCATAAAAATTCACATGGAAGGAGTCTTTTTGTGTCATGTTTCATCGCATCACATGTCTCGTCCTTGTGTCTTTGGCCTAATGGAGGCTCCATGTTGCTCTCAACTGAACTTTAAAGAATTCCTTATACGAAATCCTTGCAGCACTTTTTTCCCTTGCGATCTGACACCTTGACCCATGGAGGAATTTTTCTTGAGTGTCCTTATCCTACACATGTCTCCTTGCACTGAGCATTAGTATGTTCCGTGCGCATGGAACTAGCTTGCTTTCCCATGACACTTGTTTCCTCCTTTGTAACGTAGAATTATTTTATTCTTTTTCAAGATCGTTAAAATTTTGAAAAAGACAAAAAATTAAAATATTCCAAAAAGAGGGGACAAGATATATCAATTCTTTTTTTAGCAACAAGATAGTCTCCCTTGGACAAAACACATCCTTTTGTTTTTTTTCCAAGTATTGGGATCTAGTATGATCTTAAAAAGTTGTTCTTGTTACATAGAGTTGTGTCCTCCTCCATTTCGTTACTCTTCCAAACATATTGAGAGTTTGTGGTGCCTCATGCATCATCGACTTATGTCAATGTTACACTTCCCGAGTCTCATCATTTTTCATGATTTTTTCCAAGGGAAGTTTTATCCTCCCTGATTCGTCCATTTTGTAGTTTTTCTCTTGACCTTCATGAGTCATCCATCCCGAGAGTCTAGTCAAGTCTAGATTCAAAATTGATGAATGTATGTGTGTGATGATCGAGATCCTCTAGTCTTTCCCCAATGGCATGTCGAAGACCTCAGAGTAGTGAGTATTACACTCCTATTATACTCCTACTTGAGTTGTTTAAGATCTTGAAGTTGTTGCTCGAGCTATGGTGTTCTCATCTCTAGCCACAAGCATCAATACTTCTTGAAGATGCATATTATATTGTACTTGAATATCATCAAATGATTTTGAGATGTAGATCCGATGTGTATTTCTCATGACTATAGTTTATATAGACATTTATATCACATGGATCTACATGGTACTTTATTAGAAGCCTTGATTAGTTTATCCTGAGCATGGGTTTGCCCACCTCAGAGAGATTATTGTTGTTTTGCAGATGGCACACTCCCA
Organism: Picea mariana; assembly: GCA_032191745.1. Taxonomy (NCBI): domain Eukaryota; kingdom Viridiplantae; phylum Streptophyta; class Pinopsida; order Pinales; family Pinaceae; genus Picea; species Picea mariana. The sequence continues at coordinate 53,513 of JASDQU010751285.1, read as the reverse complement.
AACTCTGGTCCCGGGATCACTCAACTTTGTGCCTTACCACTAGTAAAGATATTGTAATGTATTTCGACCATAAAATTATCTTATGACCTCATACATTAGGGAGCATCTGTTATAACCCAAAAATTACCTACCTATGCATACATGGCATTGGCCTTTTTACTTACACAATTTGCCAAACTAGTGCTGAGGATATCTATTAAAAAACCATTTTTTGGAGCTTGTACGTGCCTTGCTGCACTATGTACCACGTACACATGATAGATCCATACTAGACATCCTACGTACATACGCGACCTGCATGCTAGACAACCTACGTTTACCTCCAAAATTTGCAACAAATAAAAAGTTGCAAGGAATTCGACGGAGTTTGCGGGCTATCGAGGGTTTCCCAATGATTTTATCCATTGTATCTCGTCCCAAAATTGAATAACCATATTTTTTTCATATAAAATGAGGTCTTTGGGTCTTATTCCAACACCAAGCAAGAGAACAAAGAAACTATACTAAAATCCCTTCCCCTTCTATCCCAAGTTTTGCAGCCCTTTTTGAGATTTGGCCTCAACATTCCCCTTCATTCCTTTCCCTTTCCCCAAAAATATTAGTTTATTGTGAGAGGTAGCATGGGAATGACACACTAGGAGAAACAATAAGAGGAGCCCAGACATGGTCCATAGAGAGTCTACTGATAAGAAGGTTGTATTCTTTTAATCTTCATTTTGAATAAAAGAGTTCTTTCCTGTCTTGATACATTGTGTCTTTATATCTTTATTGATTAATGTATCTACGTTTATATTTGAACGCTGACATTGATAAGTAGAGATTGTATATTTGTAGCATTGTTTTCCTAAGTTTTCTTGCAGGTCATCTTTGGAAGGAGACCCACAGCTTAGGAAGCTACAAAATTGAAGGAATTCTACATTGGACGTTAGGACCGAAGGTGCACCTACTACTTTTCCTTCCCCTCTCTTGTTTTTTAGTTTGGATAGTCTTGGGATACCCTAGGAATAGGATTGTATTTTAAGGGAAGTCAATGCTCTACCTATATTCCGACCTAGTATAGTAATAGGGGGATTTTCCCCGCTAGCACATAGAACATATAGATTGCAGATATAGAAGCAAAGAATCTAAGCAGATTCAGAGGGAAGCGTGCATAGAGGAGTACATTAGAAATTGTTGAAGCATTGGAAAGGAAGTTGTCCATCCAATTGTATTAAATGTGGAGGATAAGATCTCATGGATATATCTTATAGGTAATGGTTGGTATTTCCATAATTAAATCTAGTTAGGAGACATATTTGTGATTGTAGGTAGTAGAGAAGGATTTGTAGGAGCCAACAACAAGTAGAGCTATGACAAAAAGAAAGAAGAGCTCTCAGGTAGAGAAATTTGTGGTAGAACCTTGAAACAACATATGTTGTAGATGCTTCCAGCTAGAGATTGGAAGTAAGAGAAATAAGAGGAGTTCTCTAAATAAAGTGATCCAATGTGCATAATCCAGGGGAGTAGAGGAGATTCTCAGAGGGTTCTAGGAGATAGAACTAGTAATTCCAAAAGGAAATAGCTTAGGAGGAAGCTTGGTGAGGTATTGAGTAGTAGGTGTGAAGGCTTGCTATAGAGGCTTAGTTTCATATCACTATTGAGCATGAGGGGAAGCTCAATGTTATGATGCATGAGGAAAAAGGAAGACCATAGTGAATATGGAAGAGAAATGAAGACACATGATCACGATGTCATGAATATTTTCAATAACGAGACACTGATGCAAGAGAAAAAAAAAACAAATCAAACTCAAAATCTAGAAGCTTTGAGAAGACACAATGTGGCAAGAGGACGTGACTTTTCCCCGATTTAATGTAAATGTTAGGGTTTGTTGTTTTAAACATGTTGTTAGCGATACATTGAGAGGGATTAGATATGAGATGATCCGTCCCTTATAGTCAATCTTATATGTAGACTATGAGCATAAAAGAGAGAGCAACAAATATGTAAAATTATGTTGAGGGGCGGCTATTCCCAGAGAGGTCATATCATGTATTTTCAAGCTTGATTTTAGTGAAAACTATGTGTGATCAGTGTTTGTTGTATTTTGACTTTCTTGTTGTTTTTTGTATAGTACTTGTGTTTATGTAGGTTATATTTTGTGAGTATGCATTCAAATGTTGAGAGGATTTGATCATTGATCAATATAGATCAATGATAAGAAACTGAGAATAATAAACTCAACTTATGTGGAGGTTGTTGTAGGAGGTATGGTAATGAGTTTGAACAAAGATCGAAAACAGAAGGTGAGCGTGAACCAGTCATAGGGTATCAGGAACCCATCGTGACATGAGTCTCCTCTAGGTTCACATCAATTGGATAGGAACCGTTGAAGTGATATAAATTGAGTTTATTACAAAAATAGGAGGATCATTCTAGTTAGGTTGAGGTCATAACCCTCATTCCTGTGACGAGATAAAGAAAATAGCATCGGTGATTAAACGAGAGGTCTAGAGTGATAAAAGTGTGTATATAGAGGTGGTTCTAATAGATGTTTATGTACATGGAAAAAAGTGGAGTGTTTGATACTAAGAAGAAAATGATATGAGCCATACAATCTCAATTTGAAGAGAAGAAGAACGTGGAGAGTGAAATATGTAGTTCCTATGAACTTCACAAGAGGCTGAAATGAGATCTCTAAGTTTTGGTCTAGGTTGCATATGAGAGGATGATTGTTTGAATTATTGCTTCCAGGGACATTTCAATCCATTTTTTGGACCCATAACCCATAGGTCCAAGGATCGATATCTCAAAAAATTGATTCGACGAACCTCAATAAATGGTTTTCATCAACCCAAGTCTAACAACCAATGTGGATCATGTTGTGAAACATTAAAAATAGATAATACCTCATTAGTCATACATAAACTTGTTTCAGTTTACTTTTCTTCATTTGTGGATTCATCTTTGGATGCTTGTTGTCTTTTCCGACAATCCTTCTGGAGATTAATCCATGATTTTCCACAATACCAACATTTGATCTTACCCTTCTTTCCTTTTGACTTAGATCTTCCTATAACTTTTGGATTCTTCCCTCTTTCTTTAGATCAACCTCTAGCCACCATTTCTTATGATGTTTATTTTTATCAATTGGATATTCTACTCATATCCTGAGTCAATAGGGCTCCTCTCCAACGATATTAAAAAAAAGTTCATCTGCCAAAAAAAAAAATGGTACTAAGAGATATTGCATCTAGATATTCCTAGTCCTCATTACACATATCCATGGGCTTCTTTGAATTTCCCACCAATGAATTTTTCAGTTCTTGTTGCACAAGAAGATCTCGTATCTCAAGCTTCCATAGCTCAAAGTTATTTCTCCCATTGAATTTCTCCACCTCGAACTTCAAACTCTGTATTTTTTCCACTAGCACAAAATCACAACTCTCCGGTCAATTTATGATAAGAAACCCCCCCCACACACACACATATATATATCAAAAAAAAAAATTGGGTGGACCGATCAAAATATATAACTCCATATACAAGATCATGTGCACTTTTAAGAAATTAAAAATTGAAACTTCACAAAATTTTGCATGGTTCGATCTGCATACAAATTCAATATAAATTACTCCATTGTTCTCTCTCCTTCGCAAGGATACACTAGTGATGATGCACATATATCACGTCACCCTCTATTCGTGAGATGCGATGATAACACATCACCCTTATCGGACCTCCAGGACAAAGTAGGGAGCGATGATCTTGAGGTATTGGTCCCTTCAAAGGGTGTAGAAGGTGATGATTTCTGAAATTCTCAAAATTCGTAAGGTTGATGCCAATTATCGCCCCTCCTATTGTTCCAGAGTTTATACTTAAGGATTTAAAATATAAAGTCTAGGCATCCAAAAAAGGTAGAGAGAGTTAAGGTATAAAATGTGTCAGTTACTAAAGATAAAGCTATGGCTAGTTTCTTAACTGTCTCTGTCTAGCTTCCTAGTGTTCCTAGATGCTTATATCTCATTCAATTTCAGACCATGAACATTCTAATTGAAACCGAGTGTTTATTGTCTATAAGATAGTGTTAAATAAGTTTAAAGCAATGCCAGTCTGATATGAAAGGTCAGGTTCTATATTGGGATGTCTTGCAACAAGTATAGTCATGAGGGATAAAGGTTAAAAAATCTATTACTTTGTTTTCAAGGTTTTCTATTTCTATTTCATATTATAAGAGAAAAGTTCCCAAACATAAATCAATATTATAATAGTTTCAGAGGTTGTTTCCTGTTCCTGAGTCAAATTCGAAAATCATGAAAGTGGTGGGAGAAAAACACAAAGCTGTTTAAACAATGTGAGTCATCAATCATGGAGGAATATCACTTTGCAACAAGGGAAGAAGAAAGACAAGAGATCTCTAATGAAGCATAAAAATATACTAATCTGAATAATCTACGAGTCTTGAGCCTGCTAATAGAAAACACAGAGGAAAAACTATAAACAATTAGATAACCAAATACCTCTTAACCACAATAGATGTTGTACTAAATTGCAGTTAATCATTCATCAAATATATATAAGGGAAAGATACTGGAAATGAAAGTAAAGAGGAACACATAACTCAGGGTCGACATAATCTGGAATCTCTGTTTTGTATTCTCATTAATCACCATAAATGAAGAAAACTTCTCTAGTACAATCGGCTACAAAAAATCCTTTTCTTAGTCTTATGAAATTATATTTATAAAAAGTCACCAATTCTTGACGGTTGGCTATTTCCTGACTCCTAGGGGCTAATGGTTACAAAAATGCAAACTTGAATCATTTGCATGGTTATATTTTATTTCTCTATCATCTTGATAATATGAGCCTACAATATGATACTTCATTGCTTCTTTGAAGTATCTTCTTCTTTTCGTCCAAGACATTCAATACATTTTTCTAGAAAATGCACTAAAAATCTAGGAGGCTCTGGTATATACTTTCCCTCAAACAGATAAATCTTCCTTTGAATTTTTGGAAATTGGTCTTCAATCCCTTTGTCAACAAACTTAACTAATTGCAATGTTAATTTTGGATTCACCAACCACCTATCTATTTGGGTAACATCAATCTCTTTTAATTGAGAAATTTCAATCTGAATTTCATTCAAGTTCTCCTTGAGTTTCAATTGATGTCTTACAATATTGATATGTCCTAGTAGCCTAGGACAATTGTCTTTTCCAATGCCTAATGATCTTTTTTCTATAAAATTGAAGGTCTCTTCACAATCATCCTTGACTTCCTTGGCCATTTTCTTGCTTTCAGCTATGTTGGCCTCCCATACTTTAAGCATGATATCACCCTTGATCTGCTCTGTGATAGACAACCTTGGATTTTTTGATGTCTCTTCTTTTGCCAAAAGTACATCTGCCTTTTGAAAAGTAGCTGAGGCTTCTTTAGCCTCTTTTTCTTTGAAAACAATGTTATCGAAAGATTGAATTACTTCTCAGAAATAGTTCTGAATAACCTCTACTTTAGAAATCAATCTTTGTTGCTCTGCTTCTATATTCATATGCACCTCCAATGCCTGGACTTGGAATGTTTTTAAATCTATCACCTGATTTTGAATAGAATTCAACCTATCCTACAACTGCCTCTCTAATTCTTCCTACTGGATGACCTGCCCTTAACTGTCTTGCATCTTCTTATGCATCTCATCCAAGATTGACCTGAGCAGTTGGATTTCTTGTTTGTCAATAGCTCTAGATTTTTCCATCCCTTTATTTATCTCCTCTCTAATACTACTCTCTAAGTTCCTTATTTGACTCTGCAATTGGGCTATCATCTGATTCTTCTACTTCAGCCTTATGTTTAGATTGTCAACTAAAAATAAGTTAGTCATTGCCAAAGCTCCCATAGAGCCTGCTACCTCTGTGGCGAAATCTTCCTCTTCTAGGTTTTGTCCATCTAGGGGCACTGTGTGTTTCTTTACCATTGTTCCTTCTTTCAAATGTAATTCTTGTTTCACTACAACTTTCCTCTTCTTACTGAAGAAGTAGTGAGAGGAAGGTATCTCTTCTCTAGAGATTGGAGTAAGGTCACTTACATATATAATTTCTAGATGGGGAGTCCCAAAAGTTGACTGTAAAGGAGTCAATTATGCAGTCGAGCTGCCCAACTCTATGATTTTTGTTCCTTCTGCTATTTTGGGACTATCGATAGGGATAGTTGACGATGAAGGAGGAATCGTTTGATCTGATTTTAAAGGAGTCTTGGATTTGGAATTTGTTTCATACCCTGGCTGCTTTGTCCACGATGTTTTTGATCTTTGTGAAGACCCTTCAGGATTTTTTGAGTTCTCCTTTGTAGTCCCTTTATCTTGAGATTTTGATTCGAAATCTGGAGGTATCTCTTCTTGTTCCAAAGGAGAGGTTACTAATTCCTCTTGTAGTATTTTCAGCAACCCACTTCGTCTGTTCTTCTGGAAAGAAAGAAATATGGTCTACAGGTCAGGGGGTAATGCTGGGACTCTCTAATATATCCTCATATGCTCTAGATCCTTTGAATATGTCGTCATAGGGGGAGTCTTCATGCTAAAACATTTTCATGTTGTAATGAGCTAGATGATTTCCCACAATTTGGTATGGGTCGTGCTTTTTGAGTTCAATATCTACCAACTTAATATCTTCTAATGTTGTGGCTTCCACTTTAGAATGACCAAGATTAAGCAATGAAAACTTCCCAATCTGTATAGAAAAAACTGGCCAGAATTTCTTATGAGCTACTTTTAACTCTGTATCAATGCCTCTTGTTATTATCTGGTATGCCATTTCCTTACACACCAGTTTGTCAGGGATAAATTTAGGGAGAGAATGAGGGGGAATGGAATAACTGAAGACTCTAACATAAGATAAATTCTCTTCAATAAACCAATCAACAACTATTTTGAGGTTTCCCATGATTTTATCTGAAATCCGAGGGGGTGGGTATCCATACAATATTGGATGCACAGGTATCACTACATAGTGATATATATCATAAAAGAAATCTTTTGCTTTCTCTTTCCATAGTTGAGAGTGATAGATATGGATGGGTTCTGCACAGGTTGAATTCCAGTTCCAATTCATCAAAGGGAAAGGGGTCATATAACATATAATGTCCATAATATATTCATACATATAAAAATATGTAGGTTGTCCCTTTGACTTTTTCGTTTGGTACTTTGCAATCTCCTTGGTTAGGTTATTTGATAAAATCTTATCCCAATTGAAAGTGTAACCCTCGACTACCTCGTGTATGATTGGCACCGATTCTATGGGGAAATGGGTAGGGATTTTCCTCCTAGATAGTCTACATAACACCATTTCTATATAAACTATGTATTTAATTAAAGATGTTGTGGCATGGATGCCATGGGTATCAGCTCTAAATTTTGCTGGAATTCACCAGATTATATATGGATATGTTTGGTCAAATTATGTACACTCCTTTCTTTGAAATTATTCTACGAATTCAACATTATAAATATATTTAGAAATAGAGGATAACTTATACATTACTTGAATATGTTCTGGACTAAACAATCCAACGATGACCTTGTGATGGTTCGTGATACTTCTAGTCTGCACATCGGTGTTCATCAAAGCCCAATTTATCATGCCATTGTATGGCATGAGCTTAGGCCATGTGGCTATTTTATGGAGCTCAGCCTCTGCTATATCTCTGAGTTTATTTTTAGTCTTTTCATTTCCGAAATCGTCGAGGCAATTCCTAACCTCATGCTCCAATATTTCAAAAATCTGCATCCAGGACCGGACTGAATCTACATGTGGTGTAGTATCAGATATAACATCCGAATTCGGACCTAAGCTTCCACCCACGTCATCATTTTTTTTTTGCATTTTCCTGGGTTCCATGATACAGGTGATAAGAAGCGAGTAGCTGTTACAGAGAAGAAGGTGTAATTTTTCTGAGATACAAATTGCTAATTTACTGAAAGTGAAAAATAAATTTGAATTAGAAACCTTTATTCGCCTTTAGACTGCCTTAATTTGACTGTGATTTCTACAACCAATAAATTCATTCACCTTAATGAGGAGAATACGTCTAGAGATACACGTCTTACACTATAATATATTTCATTAATTTATAATAATTGTTGCCAAATATCTACGATTCAAAACTGGGATTTCGAAAGGAATATCTTCGAAAACTCCTGAATAGTGAACCATGAAATGTCATTTAATATCATGAACCCCATTTTAATGTTAAGTTAATTATTCTTAAGCACTTAATACTTTCGAGATTTCGGGCTTCGGGGTTTTTTGAGTGCAAAAGAGTGATAACTCTTTGATTTTCCGAAATGCATCTGATTAACGATTTGTTAAGTATGTTTAAAATTTAATTAATCACGACTAAAAATGGATTTCGTAAAAAAGCGCATCCAGACTTTGAACTATTGTTTAAGTTGAGATGGCCGAAAAAGAAAATATGAAAAGATTAGAAAGTTGTTAAATGTTTTTAATTATTCCTTTTAATTCAACTTAATTTATTTTAAACAATCACTTTTCGAGACTTCGATATCGGGACTTTGGAGTTGTTATTTAAAAATCATACTTCGTGAATAGCCGAACCCCGAAACCCAAAACTCTTGAAATGCTTTTTAGAACTAAGGGCAGCTCCATAACCAAAGAAAAATTGAGTTTAAGGTTAAAACAAGAAAAATAAAACTTTGTTTCAACATAGGCTCCATCTAGGGATCTCCTCTCCTTGTGAGATGAGAAGAACATGTAGACCAAGTGCCTTAGTTGGATAATGGAGTCATTAATGAAGCTCTGAGAAACACATTTTGAAGAAAACTCAAAACGGGGCTTTAAGACTTCAACCTTAAATTTGAAAACTCTTCAAAACTAAAACATCTAGTGATCTCGAGTTAGGATCACAATAGATTTCCTTCTCTAAAACTGACCTCAGAATTGTGTAAGATAATCGAAACAAAATTAACCATTCTAGTAGGTTTTGTCTGATTCTGTTCGCATCAAGGTAAAGTAATTCCAATGTTTCAAATTAGGGGATCCCATAAGCTTATAATGTAGATCCAGCCAAAAGAGGAATAGTTATTAGAGCATCTTGTAATTCATGTATAACAACCTATCAGATATGTAGACATTGCTTCGCTGCCAGTGAGCCTATTCAATACCCCAATGAAGTTATCATATTTCCCACATTGAGTTTCCTTTCACCACTTCCATTGTTTTCTATCATTTAAATGATGAGATGGGGGACATCATATAATGAATTTCCTCTCACCATCTGTCTGTATATATATATGAAGTGGGGGAAATCAATCAGTATGTAATATACTCGGGAAAACATCTGCTTAAAATTTAACAACATAGGCCTGTCAACTCGCTTTAATTGCTCTGGACTAATCCTCTTCTAGCCTTCAAACATCTTTGGCTTTAGGGAAATTCTTAAGGAAATTCTTATTGATATTTTTCAGGGATTTTCCTTGAGCGAAACCAATCAGTTTATTCTTGTTAGAATGACTAAGGAAGTTATGATTAACCTAGAAATACTTCTGGTTTAGCTAAAGTTAGAGGAACTATAAACTTTTGCATATTCTCATTTTGAAGGTTAGTTTATGAGTTTCCAAAATTAAGGTGAGGCCCTTTCTTCTCTTAAGAAGCTTATGGGAAGGTCATCAAGGAAATAGATGAATAGGTGACTTGATCATGGATAGGGGAAAATTTAGGGGTTTTTAGATATTTTGTTGAAGACACAACTTCTCTTAACAAGATATTCAACTCTTGAAACCTTTCCCTAAAATATTTTATTGCTTATTTTTCATATATATATTATTATTTTTTTTTAGGTGAATATTAGTAAATCAAAGATTATTGTCTTATGCATTTACATTTTTTGGGACCTTTTAACTTGATTTTTCTAGCCAGAAATTCATACCTTGGTAGTTCTTTGTATTTTTAGCCAAATAGACTGTTAGCCTATCCTAATCATTTTTCTGGAGGCATTTAAGATGAGTATCCATGTATGTCACCTTTTGATATTTGTAGTCTTTTGTCTTATCAAAAACTCTCCTACAAATAAGATAAACATGATAACTGTCACGAACTCTAGTAAATCAAAAAGTTTCTTATTGCAAATTTTTGACCTAT
>JASDQU010751285.1:17517-31391 GCA_032191745.1 Picea mariana | reverse complement strand
ACTGTTGTTAACGCATCTCTTACTGGAGGTGAATCAGAAGCGTTGCAAAGGTTAAAAAGATTTGTCGTAGAATGTAGAGAGCAGCCCAACAAGCTTGGTTAGGATGGCTCTGGAGAAAGTCTTTATGGTGCAAACTTCTCATGTAAGATTTCACCTTGGTTGGCCACCATCGTCTAGTCGATTTTCCATTTTGCAGTCGCAGATGATGGCTTGAATTTGCTAGGAAAGGGTCCGGCTAAACAACACGAATTCGAAGACAAGGTTATGTGGATTATAGGAGTGAGCCAAGGGATTGGTAATTCATTGCTTTCTGGCTAGTCTCCCTTATCTCCTTGATTATGCGTGTTGTTTTTTTTTTTTCTTAATTTTTTTTTTGTTTTGAATGGGATAACTAATGCTGCATTCCGGCCTTCTCACATGATTTTGGGGCTTTTAGTTATAAGCAGAGTAGATTTTAAATATTCTAGCTATGAACAAAACAGAATTTTTAAATATTTTGAGAGTCTTGCCATTTTCGCCCATGTTTGAAAATGTAGAGTGCCTTGTTTTTTTTTTGAATCATTGATTGAGATTGACATGCTTGATTTCCACAGTAGACATAAGAAGTTCATCGTTATCTACTGACAACTCTTTAGAATGTAACTAATGATTTGCAAAGATGAGGACTACTGCTTGCCTTTGAAATTGTGCGAGGGGGTGGATTATTTATTTATTTATTTATTTTATAGAACTCTTGTTGTAAACAATTTGGTTGAATAACAAACTTGGCTCCCTTGTACAAAAGTTAAAGATGTCCTAATAATGGTATTAATATTTGGAAACTCATCGACAGCTACCAAAGATGACCTATTAGGTGTATTAATGTTTGAAATTTGACTACAGCTGCTGGTAGTGATTCTCATTTCTTACAGGTTGACCTGATTGTACTTTTATTTTTTATTTTTTAGGATTGTAGTTTAAGGTGTTCTAAGAAGTTTAAAAGAGGATTGAGTTTCTATTACTTAATTGGGCCATAGGTCAAGTTGAAGTTGTGAAGTTCTTTTGTTCTTTTATCAGTGGCATCTGTGTATGGTGAAAGTGGAATCATTCAATGGATATGAAATCAAAACAATGGAATGAGATAGGATCTAGGCTTTGAAAGATGAGCATTCGAGTGTTTGATGTAGGGTGATTGCCATGGAGCTATTTTTTTTTTTTACTATTATTACTATAATATTTTTGTGTTTGTTTACAATTGCTGTTAGTTTTTACTTGGATTGCTTGGCCATTGTTTTCCTGAACCAAAATATATGAAAAAATCTGAAAAGTGAAGTCTTATAGTGTGAATATTAAATAGCCTTTCTATGGTTGGGCATATTATTTTGTGTTTGAGCTTTACATTATTTTCTTTTTTATATTTGTGTTAACATTTCTTGTGTTTGGTTTGCAGGCTTGGAGTTTTGGGAACTTGGCCCATAGGCCCAGATTTAGAACTAAGATGCTCTGATACCATATGTAATAGCCGAATTAAATTTACATCAAATAATTTTATAAACTGTAACAGTATATCTACCTGATTTCAAACAAAATTCAATAATTCTTTTAATTGAGCACCTAAGCATTTATAAATTTATCAACACATAATAAAATTTTTATAACAGTTTAAAACAATGCATAATTTGAAATAATACCTGAACCTGTTGTTAATAATCCTCCGTTGTTTGCCGCTTGCCTCCTTGACCGCTTCTGCAAAACACTGCCCAAAACCTAGTTCCTCCCTGCCAACTAGGTAACTTCCTAGCTCCAAGATATCAACGGATATCCTGGCCCTCATGCCCAAAACCCCCAACAACCCTGGTGCACTGATACAAACCCACTCCCAAAATTTCACCTCTCTCTGCAAATCCCAGAGCTCCCCAAAATCCATCCTCAACCCCCCATAGAATGGCCTCCCGTCCACCTCCTTCCCTTCCTTATCCCTCCTTCCCTAACTTTCCCCTCCTTTACTCCCTACCTAACCCATTTATTACCTTCTTATCCTCCCGCCGTTAATGCCCCTTATCCCTCCTTTATTATTTTATCCTCATGTATTTAATATGTTATCACTTGTTGGATACGTAACTTAATTTATCAATATAGTTTATTATCCTCCTTTTATTTCTTTACCTTATTTATTAATGAATTAATTAATACTTAAATTAATCATTGACAATCATGAATAACTAATTAATAATAATTAATTAGTAAATGTTATTTTAAGAAATAATTATGGTTTAGCTAATCTTTTAGGACAGTTATATTATTAAATTAATTATAATTAATTATCATATACACCTATTTAAGCAGGGTCGTTACACTTCAACCTTGTTTTCGTATTTTCAATTGAAAATAAGTTAGACATTCCCAAAGCTCCCATAGATCCTGCTACCTCTATGGTGAAATCTTCCTCTTCTAGGTTCTATCCATCTTCGAGCACTCTGTGTTTCTTTACAATTGTGCCTTCTTTCAAATGCATTTCTTGTTTCAATACAACTTTCCTCTTCTTACTGAAAAAGTAGTCAGAGGAAGGTATATCTTCTGTAGAGATTGGAGTAAGGTCACTTACATATATAATTTCCAGATGGGGAGTCCCAAAAGTTTACTGTAAAGGAGTCAATGATGCAATAGGGATTCCCAACTCTGTGAGTTGTGTTCATTCTGTTGTTTTGGGACTATCGGCAAGGATAGTTGACGATGAAGGAGGAATCATTTGATCTGATTTTAAAGGAGTCTTGGATTTGGAATTTGCTTGAGACCCTGGATGCTCTGTCCGTGATGTTTCTAATCTTTGTGAAGACCCTTCAGGATTCTTTGAGTTCTTCTCTGTAGTCCCTTTATCTTGAGATTTTGATTAGAAACTTGGAGGTATCTCTTCTTGTCCTGAAGGAGAGGTTATTGATTCTCCTTGTAGTATTTTTGGAAACCCACTTCATTTGTGCTTATGGAAAGCAAGAAAGATGGTCTGCATGTTAGGGGGAAATGCCTAGACTCTCTCTAATATCTCCTCATATGCTCTGGATCCTTTGAATATGTTGTCATATGGGGAGTCTTCATGCTCAAACGTTTTCATGTTGCAATGAGCTAGATGATTTCCCACAATTTGACATGGGTCGTGCTTTCTGAGTTCAATATCTACCAGCTTAATGTCTTCTAATCCTGCAGCTTCCACTTTAGAATGACCAGTATTAAGAAATGAAAAATTCCCAATCTGTATAGGAAAAACTGGCCAGAATTTCTTCTGAGCTGCTTTTAACTCTATACCAATGCCTCCTGTTATTATCTAGTATGCCACTTTCCTGCTCACTAGTCTATCAGGGATAAATTTAGGGAGATCATGGGGGGGAATGAAACAACCAAAGACTCTTACATAAGAGAAATTATCTTCGATAAACCAATCAACAACAGTTTTGAGGTCTCCCATGATTTTCTCTAAAATCTGAGGGGGTGGGTATCCATACAATATTCGATGCAAAGGTATCACTACATAGTGACAAATCTCGTAAAAGAAATAATTTTCTTTCTCTTCCCATAGTTGAGAGTGATAGATATGGATGGTTTCTGCACAAGTTGAATTCCATTTCCAATTCATCAAAGGGAAAGGGGTCATATAATATATAGCGTCCATAATATATGTAGACATATAAAAAGACGCAGGCTGTCCCTTTGAATTTTCCGTTTGGTACTCTGCAATCTCTTTGGTTAGGTTATCTGATAAAATCTTATCCCAGTTGAAAGTGTAACCCTTGGCCACCTCGTGTATGATTTGCATCCATCCCGTGGGGAAATGGGTAGGGCTTTTCCTCCCAAATAGTCTACATAACATCATTTCTATATAAACTATGTATTCATTTAACAATGTTGTGGCATAGATGCCATGGGTATCAGCTCTAAATTTTGCTAGAATTCCCCACCATTCTTTTATTATATCTAGGTATGTTTGGTCAAATTTTGTACACTCCTTTCTTTGAAATTCTTCTACGAATTTGGCATTATAAATATATTTATAAATAGAGGATAGCTTATACATTACTAGAATATGTTATGGCCTGAACGAGCCAACGATGACCTTTTGATGGTTCGTGATACTCCTGGTACGCACATCGGTGTTCATCAAAGCCCAGTTTATCTTGTCATTGTATGGCATGATCGTAGGCCATGTGGCTATTTTATGGAGCTTGACCTCTTCTATATCTCTGAGTTTATTTTTAGTCTTTTAGTTTCTGAAATCATCGGGTCAATTCCTAACCTCATGCTCCAATATTTCAAAAATTTGCATCTAGGACTGGACTGAATCTATAACATGTGGTGTAGTATCAGATATAACATCCGAATCGGACCTGAGATTTCACCGGCGTCATCATTCTTTTTCTGCATTTTCCTAGGTGCCATGATACCTGTGATAAGAAACAAGTAGCTGTTACAGAGAAAAAGGCGTAAGTTTTCTCAGATACAAATTGCTAATTTACTTAAATTGAGTAAGAAATTTGAATTAGAAACCTTTATTCGCCTTTAGCCTGCCTTAATTAGATTGTTCTTTCTACGGCCGATAAATTCATTCACCTTAATGAGGAGAGTACGTCTAGAGATACGCGTCTTACACTATAAGATATTTCATTAATTTATAATAAGTTTTGCCAAATATCGACGATTCAAAACTGGGATTTCGAAAGGAATGTCTTCGAAAACTCCCAAATAGAAAAACACGAAAAGTCATTTAATATCATTAACCTTGTTTTAATGTTAAGTTAATTATTCTTAAGCAATTAATACTTTCAGGATTTCGGGCTTCGGGATTTTTTGAGTGCGAAAGAGTGATAACTCTTTGATTTTTTGAAATGTGTCTGATTAACGATTTGTTAAGTATGTTTAAAATTTAATTAATCACGATTAAAAAGGAAATTCGTAAAAAAGTGCATCGGGACTTTGAACTGTTGTTTAAGTTGAGATGGTTGAAAAAGAAAATACAAAAATCTTAGAAAGTTGTTAAACGTTTTTAATTATTCCTTTTAATTTGGTTTAATTTATTTTAAATAATCACTTTTCGAGACTTTGGTATTGGGACTTTGGAGTTGTTATTTAAAAATCATACTTCATGAATAGACAAACCCTGAAACCTGAAACTCTTGAAAGACTTTTTAGAACTAAGGGAGGCTTAATAACCAAAGAAAAATTGAGTTTGAGGTTAAAAGAATAAAAAATAAACTTTGTTTCAACACCTCCAAAAAGGCTCGAGGAGCGATAGGAAAAAAAATATCAGCCCCCTACAATGAATTTGTCCTGTTCCAGCATGTGGCACATAATCGATCTCTTCGAGTGCTTAGATCAAATCTTCATGTATAGGTTCAGTAGGAACATTCCCTCACATGCCATATCTCACTCAATGGCTCTCTTGAACTCACACAGATATGCTTGGATCACTTGCTTTGATACCACTTGTTGAACAAAGAAAGCATAAACTAAATAGATTTGATGGAAAACAATATAGAGACAACAAAAATCACACAAAGAACACAATGATTTACATGGTAAAACCCTTCTAAAGGGAAACATCCACGGGGCAATGATAATCAGTTATCTTATTGTTCAAGGGAGAATTAAAACAACCAAAAACATTCTAGCAACCTTTCCTCACACTCCTCCACACACCATGCCTCTATCCATCCGCCCATATCCAATCAATGGGAAATTAGTTGACACATTTTAACAATTGCCTCTTTGAAAAATTTAATAGATCCCTCTTATCAATTATCAATGATGAAGAAGAGGTCAATCACTTTTCCTTCGAGAGTTATCAGGGATTTATGTATATATTTATGAAAAATATCCCATCTTAACACAAATAAAATGTATTCTTTAGTAAATAGAGAAAGATTCCATGATGATGTATCTAATAACATAACACTTTTCCTTCGAGAGTTGTCAAGGATTTATGGATATATTTATGAAAAATATCCCATCTTAACACAAATAAAATGGATTCTTTAGTAAATAGATAAAGATTCCATGATGATGTATCTAATAATTGGAAATATTAAAGCATAGGGCATATATGCATAAATAAAACACAATAATATATTCATATTACACACCGAATATTGAATTACAACAACCTTATAAAGATGTTGTCAGATCCAACTTATTCCAAATGTGGAGAGAGAGGTTGAGAAAATCTCTCAACAACCTCCAACAAATCCTCAACAGATCCTAACCAATCCTATTGTACACAATATTTCTAACACCCTCCCTTATTGCTCACATTACAAATATTGGTACTGAAAATAAAAATACATGATTTTGTCTTGATTTGGATGTCATCAACATTTATATCTTCTTCTGAATTCTACTGACAATGCTCTTTCTCACACACATTTCGAGATGACACTTCATTCATCTAAGATATACTAGTTTCTAACCATCACTAATGCAACTGTAGTGATTGGCAATTCTAGACATACTTCGAAAAATAGTCTTGGAGTCAATCATACATTTTGACTTGTATCATGTACACAAACTCACAAACATACAAATATAACTATTTCTTCCTGAAGCATCGGAGTACAAAAAGAATCAAGAGTTTACAATACATATATCTAACATATATAACCAATAACTATATTCTAGAAACGTTTGAGAGGTTATTGAGGAGTTTCATCATCACTGGATGAGTATTCATGCATAGCACCTAGTGAGTCCTCAACTATGTTAGCTAACTCTTTTAGTTTTCCATTTAGAAGATCCATAGCACGTGTTTTACAATTCATTGTTGTATGCCCACGTCTTCGATAGTAGAAGCATTCAATATTTTATTTGTTCTTCCTTTGGAGAATAGTGCAATTTTAGCTTATGAATTGAGTTTTGTGTCACCTTCCTTCATCCTCTTTTCTTCTGCTAAGAGTGATGAAATCATTTCATCCGTTGTTCGAGAGGGTAATTGAGTTAAATTAAAGATAACATTGTCATATTTTGGAGATAAACTATTCAACAAAATTGCTTTCTCATCATCTTCATCGACTTTAGATTCAATCTCTACCAACTGTGCTAAAAAATACTTTAGATCATTTATGTGAGAACACAATGATACTTCATCATGCATTTTTAATTTGAATAGTTGTAATTTTAATGAAAAATTGGCATTTACAGCCTTTTCCCCAAATATTTGACTCAATTGTTCCCACATTTCTTTAGAAGATTTTTCTAAATTTATTAGGTGTTGTTGGGAATCTGCAAGAGACAGTCCAAGAATGGACTTGGCTCTATCCTCTCTTTTCTCCCATTCAATTAATTTCCTGGGATCTGTAGGTTCCTTCTTTGTACTTTTTACTATTCCCCATAAATTCTTATGCATCATTTGAAGTTTTATCTTTACTTTCCAAGTATGGAAGTTGAGACCATTAAATTTTTCCAATGCAATATTCTCCATATCAAATAACTTAATCAGAAAATAAATACCTCTTGTTGTAGCATCTCCCTCTTTCCTTAGACAAGGCTATTTATTTTTTAATGTAGATGAGTGACTAAACAATAGTACTAGATGGATCACTTGGGCATGAGTACAAGATGAATCACACACAGCTTCTCATGCTTTAATAATATAAAATCTGGTAGGAATGGTAAGTCTTGTCTCTGTCTCCTGGAGTGTCTTGATTGGGGACACAATATTTTTTCTTTGTCAACGATCAATGATGAAACCAACTATTGGTGGTGACAACAATGATATGCACCCTCCCTAATCTCTTATATGCGCCCTCCCTCAAGATCCAACAATCGAAATAATGAACTGGCATGCGAACACTAGCGCTATCAAATGTTGGCTTCTGCTCTTTCTGCGATCAATGGAACGATCTTTCAGTTGAAAACCAAAACCCAGTATTAAATCCCATGTCAGATTATAGAGTTGTGGCAGCGTTCAACATGTAACTGATCTCAACAGTGGAAACTAATCACGTTGAAACTAATCGCAGCGGCTCCTCTCCATGAAATCAGAGATTTCTCACGTTTTTTGACTTTAAACATCAATGGCATCCTCTTAGATGCACAGACCACTGATGGATTGATACAAAACTGTATCACACTCTCTCATGAGCTCTGATACCAAATTGGAAATATTAAATCACAGAGCATATTGTTGGAATTGATGACAACGAATTTCTTCCTTGAATAGTTTTTCAAATTGTACCATTTTGCAATTGGTTGTAACTAAATTAGACCAAGGATAGGAGTGAATTCAATAGTCATTCTCTTTTGTAATTTCTATAAATTAAGTATGCCCATAGAGGCTATCAGAGATGAGGAGATTGAGCTTGCTTTAACTCTCCATTTTATGAACAATAAGACAATCGATACCTGCTTGGTGGACGTAGCCAACGTTTGGGTGAACCATGTAAATCTCTGAGTTATATGTGTGATACCTTTTGTATTGTTTCCATTGTGTTTTTAGTGTTCTGTTATGTATTGTTTCTACTGTGTGATATGGTATTTTAGCTTATGTTTTGGTGGCTCCATGATTAACAATTGGTATCAGAGCACCGTTGGAGATCCGTGGGGCCAGATGTGTGGTGTTGATCGTGAGTTTATAGAGAGTAGGAGCAATGCCAGATTAGTCACCCATCAAAGGAGGTGCAGTGCCATTCCAAACTGTGGAAGAGGAGCGTTATTTGTTTTGTGGGAGTGTTGTTGTTTGATTAGAATTAGTCACAATACACGGAGGGAGCGTCGATCCTCTCTTAACCTTATATGTTTTTCTCTCTTGATTTTGGCGCTTGGCTATCAACGTAAGGGGAGAACTAGTTTCGATTTCGGCGTAGGGTTATCACCGTAAGGGGAGCGTTGGATTTTCACTTCCAAAATAAACACTGGGTTATCTTTTCACTTTCGAAATCGAGGCTGGGTTATTGTCCTTTTTCTTGTTGTGGGCACAATTTCTGATTCTCTTGTTCTGGGAACGGTTTTTTCTGTTGTGTATTTTTTTTCATTGTGGGCTTGGAATCGATCATACTCTGCTACATTGTAATATTTTTGAATGGTCTTACATATGTGAATTCAGAGGAGCAACAACAGTCCAAATCATGGAGCAGTGGTGAGGCATGATGTCTTTGTAATAGATTCAGGAATCTCCTCATAGAGGGCACGACGAAGCTTCAAAAAACGACGTAGATCTGTGCTATCAAAAGGTGCGATGATTTGTTAAATTTTTTGCGTTGTGCTTCTTCTCTAAGATGCCACGATCTATTGAAAATGGCGAAAATTCAGAGTGCTAAATTCGCAATTGAGAAGTTCAATGGCAAAAACAATTTCTAGATCTAGAAGGTTAAGATGCATGATCTTCTCATGAAACAAGGCCTGGTGAAGGTGCTTTTGGGAAAATAAAATCAACCCATGACCATAACTGATGAAGATTGGGATGATATCAATGCGAGAGCACTGAGTGCCATATGCATGTGTTTGGCCGATGATGTTATGTTCAACATTTTTGCGGAGAAGACAACAACTGGCTTATGGATGAAGATGGAAAGCCTGTATATGAACAAATCCTTGACGAACAAGATCTTCTTGAAAAGGAAATTGTATAGTTTGCGCATGAAGGAAGGTACGAAAATAGTTGATCATTTAAATACTTTTAATACCCTCTTAGTTCAATTGACTCGCATGGGAGTAAAATTCAATTTTGAAGACAAGGAAATTACATTATTGTGTTCTTTTCCCACATCATGGGATCACTTTGTTACCTCTATTAGTTTCATCACAACAAAAAGTATTGAGTTTGATGTTCTTGTTGGAGCACTATTGTTTGAGGAAACAAGGAAGAAAACCAATTCAAAAACCTCTACATCTGAGGTGATGATTGTCATAGGCAAACCTAAAGAAAGAGGACAGGGTCAGAGGGATTTCTCTTGGTCAAAGTCGAAGGGAAAAAAGAGAAAGCTTAAGTGTTGGATTTGTGGCAAATCAGGATGCCTGAATAAGGACTATTGGAAGCGACAACAAGCCTCCAAAGAGGACCCTCCAAAAGAAATGAAGGAAGTGAACGCAACTGAAACAAGTTCAACAAAAGGTTTAGGTATGAATGATGAAGTTTTATCAATTAGTATTGGTTCACGTCACGATCAATAGTGGTTATTAGATTTCAGTGCTTCAAATCACATGTTTCTTCATAGACACTAGTTTATTACTTACCAGTCTATAGATGATGGAATTGTTTACATGAGAATTGATATATCATGTAAAGTTGTGGGAATTGGTAGCATTCGAATTAAGATGTTTGATGGAAGTATTAAAATACTAACTGATGTGAGACATATACCTGAGCTTAGGAAGAACCTAATTTTTTTGGGAGTCTTAGACACTGGAGGATATAAGAGTATTGTTCAAGATGGAGTTATGAAGGTCTACAAAGGAATCCTATTGGTCATGAAGGAGAAGAAGGTTGGAAACTTATTTCATTTAGAAGGAAGAACCGAGTCAGATCATGTGACAACTGTATCCGAGAATGACAGTGAGTTTGTTCGACTGTGGCATCAACGGTTGGGCCATATGAGAGAAAAAGGATTGAAGGTATTATCTGATCGCAAGTTACTTCCTAGTCTAAAGTCTTTAAAGTTAGATTTTTGCAAACATTGTATTTATGGAAAACATAATAAGTAGAAATTTAAAACCGGAAGACACACCAGTGAGGGAATCCTTGACTATATCCATTTTGATGTTTGGGGACCATCCCTTACTATTTCGTATGGAGGATCATCATATTTTGTAACTTTTATAGATGATTTCTCTAGGAAGGTTTGGGTCTATATGTTAAAAAGAAAGGATGATGTATTTACTGTTTTCAAGCAATTTAGAGAATTGGTAGAAAAGAGCACTGGTAGATCCATTAAATGTTTAAGAACTGATAATGGTGGTGAATTTATGCCAATGGAATTTGAGAACTATTGTAAGGAGTTCGGGATTGATAATCATAAAACCACTACCTATACTCCTCAACAAAACAAAGTTGTTGAATGCATGAACAAGACTCTTCTAGAGAGAGCAAGGAGTATGCTGAGTAACGCCAACTTGTAGTAGGAACTGTGGGCAGAAGAAGTATCTACAACTTGTTATCTGGTGAATTGATCACCATCAACATAAATAGAATGCAAGATTCTAGAAGAGGTATGGACAGGTCACCCTTGTAATTATTCTAATCTTAAATCTTTTGGTTGTGAAGCCTATGCTCTAATTTTGAAACATCAATGTTCTAAATTAGACCCAAAATAAAAAAATACTTGTCTTTGTTGGATATGGTGATGGTAATAAAGGGTACAAGTTGTGGGATCCTACTGCCCACAAGATCACCATTAACGTAGATGTAATATTTGATGAATCATCTATCATCAAATCAGATGTAGATGTTCAAATGAAACAGGTAGAAGTACCAAAATATCAACAGATTCAATTTGAAACTCATTCAACTACAGATGAAAGTGAACATGAACAAGTTTCTAAAGATGTTCATGAAGAGGTTCCTGCAGAGGAAAACATGGATGATAATGACATTTAATAGAGCGTGGATGAACCACAAACTTCCTTAAGGAGGTCTACACGGGTCAGAAATCCTCCATGAAGGTATGATGATTTTGTTTCGTCAGTTTCTTTAAGTACTAATGATGATGAACCTTTGTGCTATTGGGAAGCTATGAAGGGTTCTAACAGTGATAAATGGAAAGAAACAATGAATGATAAAATGAAGGCATTAGAGAGGAATGCTACATGGAACCTGGTAGAACTTCCAAGAGACAGGAAAACTGTAGGTTGCAAGTGGGTCTACAAGCTGAAGAAGGGTGTTGATGATAAGGTAGAAAGGTACAAAGCAAGGCTGGTTGCAAAGGGATATTCTCAGAAAGAAGGTATTGAATTTCATAAGATTTTTTCACTAGTTGGTAAAATCGTTTCAATTAGATGTATGTTAGCATTGGTTGCATTATTTGATTTGGAGTTGGAGCAGCTAGATGTTATGACTGCTTTCTTACATGGATATTTGGATGAGGAGATTTACATGGAACAACCTGAAGGGTTCGTTCAGAATCGCAACAACAAATTTGTTTGTAGGCTCAAGAAATCATTGTATAGTCTAAGGCAGTCGCCCAGACAATGGTACAAGAAATTTGACTCTTTCATGATGAGCCATAATTATACAAGGAGTGAGTATGATCATTATGCTTAATTTAAGAACTGAATAATGACAAATTCATTATCTTAGTATTGTATGTTGACAATATGATTTTAGCAAGCAAAATCATAACTGAGATCAACAGGTTAAAGGCTCAAATGGCTAGGACGTTTGTTATGAAAGATCTAGGAGCAGCAAAGCAGATTTTGGGCATGGATATATTCAGAGACAGGAGGAATGGTAAGATTTGGTTATCACAACAAAAGTATGTTGAGAAAATACTTTTGAGGTTTGGTATGAATAGTGTGAAACTAGTTTTTGTACCTTTCACTTCCCATTTTAAGCTTTCTTCAAGCTTATGCCCTAGTACAAAAGAAGAAAATGAATATATGTCTTGAATACCATATGCTAATGCAATAGGAAGTTTAATGTATGAGATGGTTAGTACAAGACCGAACATTTCATATGCAGTTGGGGTTGTCAGCAGATATATGGCAAATCCAGGAAAAGAGAACTGGGCAACAGTGAAATGGGTGCTTCGGTATTTGAGAGGCACAAGTGATTATTGTATCACCTATAATAGTGGTCGTGAGTTTGTTTGTGGATATGTTGACTCTGATTTTGGAGGTGATTTGGACAAAATGAGGTCAACTTCAGGATATGTCTTTACTCTTGCAAGTGAAGCTATTAGTTGGATGTCAAAGCTACAGAGCATTGTTGCTTTGTCCACTATAGAAGAAGAATACACATGCTTGCAAAGAGATAGTTTGGTTAAAAGGTTTGTTTGGTGAGTTTAGAAGGATGCAGGACAAAGTAAAGTTACTTTGTGATAGTCAAAGTGCTATTCACTTGGCCAAGAATCCAGCCTACCAAAGTAAAACTAAATATATTCCTATTAAGTACCATTTTGTAAGACATGTCATCGATGAAGGTGGAGTTTCTCTTGAAAAGGTTCATACAAAAGAGAACTGCGCAGACATGTTCACAAAATCAGTACTTTTAGAGAAGCTACGATGGTGCTTGGCTTTCCTTGGCTTGCATAAAAGGTGATGAACAAAAGGAGCAAGGTATCAGGTTAATTGTTGTCAAAGTGGAGATTGTTGGAATTGATGACAACAAATTTCTTCCTTGAATAGTTTTTTAGATCCTACTATTTTGTGATTGGTTGTAACTAAATTAGACCAAGGACATGAGTGAATTCAATAGTAATTCTCTTCTGTAATTTCTATAATAAAGTATGCTCGTAGAGGCTGTCAGAAATGAGGAGAGTGAGCCTATCGTAACTCTCCATTTTATGAACAATAAGACAATCGATACCTGCTTGGTGGAGAGTGAGCCTGTTGTAACTCTCTGTTTTATGAACAATAAGACAATCGATACCTGCTTGGTGGACATAAATCTCTGGGTTATATGTGTGATATCTTATGTATTGTTTCCACTGTGTTTTTAGTGTTTTGTTCGGTATTGTTTCTACAATGTGATCTGGTCTTTTAGCTTATGTTTTGGTGGCTCCACTATTAACACATATACACATAAATAACACACAATAATATATTTACACTGAAAGACGTACATCTATTGACAATGACAACATTTAATATGTTTTTAGTACTTAATCAGTTTTGTATGGACAAGATTAAATATTGTTGAAATATTTTTAGTCTTCCCAATAAATCAATGGTTGTGATTTCATTTTCTAAAGAGCCCAAGTTTA
>JASDQU010751283.1:32638-48531 GCA_032191745.1 Picea mariana | reverse complement strand
CCAGCTTATTGAAGAAGGATTCAAATCATTCAAACCCAAAAATTCTTGATCTGGGCGAAAATTTGGCTATTCTGGCCTTGACAGCTTTCAACAACTAACTTACCCAAAAATCTGCTCCTTAGATGCTGAAAGTAGCCACTTTCCACAGCTAACTAGTCAAAAATTCTGCCTTCTGTGCTGTTGAAAGTGGGCAGATTTTCAAAATTGAATTTCTCGGTCATAAAAAGTCTGTTTTGCATGTTTAAATAGTCGATCGACATCTACAAATCCTGAAATTTCCAATGGTGCTTTCATATCTGCATTTGGAGCTCGGGAAGCAAGTCAAATTTTCCCTGCAAGATTATGCATCTTTCCTTCAAAAATGCCGGTGCATTTTTGAGTGCTAACACATTCCATTCCCCTTGTACTCGGAAGCCTTCCTCCCAATATTCGTCTGTATCGTCACCCGTTTTCCCAAAAAAATGAAATTGAGAAAATGGTCCAGGAACTCCTTAATGCAGGCATTATCCGCCATAGTACAAGCCCATACTCTTCTCCTATGGTCATGGTCCTAAAGAAATAAGGTTCTTGGAGAATGTGTCTTGACTTCCTTTCTCTCAACAAACTTACCATTAAGGACAAATTTCCCATTCTTGTCATTGATGACCTCCTGGATGAGTTGAGTGGTGCCCAATTCTTTACTAAACTTGATCTTCATTCGGGCTACCACCAGATACATATGAAAGAGGAAGACATTCCCAATACTTCATTTAGAACTCGTGAGGGCCACTATGAGTTTTTGGTCATGCCCTTTGGCTTGTGTAATGCCCCCTCCACTTTCCAAAGATTCATGAATCATGTCTTCCGTCCTTTTTTCTATCATTTTGTCTTAGTTTTCTTTAATGATATCCCCATCTATAGCAAAAACTGAACAAACCATCTGGCTCATGTGGATCGAGTTCTCCATCTATTCTCTCAACACCAACTTTTCTTGAAACAGTCTAAATGTGCTTTTGGTGCCTCAGAAGTAGAATACTTGGGTCATCTGGTTAGCAAGGATGGCGTCAGGGTGGATCCTAAAAATATTGAAGCTATGCAAGACTGGCCTCACCCAAAGACCCTCAAAAGCTTGCGTGGATTTTTGGGCTTAATAGGGTATTATCACACATTTGTTAAGAATTATGGAAAGATTTCATCACCTCTCACTGCTCTCCTAAAAAAGAACTCTTTCACTTGGACTCCAGCCACTGCTCAATCTTTTCAAACCTTGAAAATGGCCATGTGCACCACTCCAGTCCTGGCCCTTCCTGATTTCACAAATAACTTTGTGGTTGAATGTGAGGCCTCAGAGAAAGGAATTGGTGTTGTACTTATGCAAGAGCGTTGAGATTTGGCCTTTACCAGAAAGAAACTATCTGAAATAAATCTGGGCAAATCAATCTATGACAAGGAAATGTTGGCTATTCCGCATGGCATTGATATGTGGCACCCTTATCTATTGTGGAAAGATTTCCAAATTAAGACAAACCATCAAAGCGTCAAGTATTTTCTAGAGCAATGCATTTCCTCCTCGAAGCAACAAAAATGGGTGACTAAGCTCTTTGGATATGATTATGAGATCATTTACAAGAAAGGCAAGGACAATGTGGTTGCAGATGCACTTTCTTGAAAATATGAATATGAAGGATCCTTTTTTTCTCTTTCCTTCATTGTACCAAATTGGCTCCAAGTCGTTCACCAAGAATGGCTACAAGATCCAAAAAGTTCGCATCTGATCCAACAATTGCAATCTAATGCTCTAACTTCCCCAGGGTACTCTTGGCTCCATGATGATCTTCGATACAAAGGCCATCTGTATTTAAGTAAACAAACAAAGCTTAAATCCACGGTACTTTATTAGCTTCATGCTACACCCACAGTGGGGCACTCCGGGCTCACCAGAACCTATGAAAGGGTCAAACGTTCTTTTTTATGGGATGGTATGAAACAGGACATTCATAATTTTGTCGTTGAATGTGATGTGTGTCAATGCAACAAGGGAGAAACAGTCAAATCTTTGGGCACACTAAAACTGCTTCTGATTCCATCTTCTATATGGAAGGATATATCTATGGATTTTATTACCGGCTTACCCAAATCAGGAAATAAATCAGTCATCATGGTGGTTGTGGATCACCTTTCCAAGTATGCTCATTTTTGCGCTCTTCAACACCCGTTTACAACATCCACGGTGGCTCAAATTTTCATGGATCAAGTATTCAAGCTTCATGGCATGCCACACTCTATTGTTTTTTATCACGACCCAACTTTCACAAGAAATTTTTGGTAAGAATTGTTCAAGCTACAATGCACCCAATTTCATCTCAGCATAGCTTATCATCCCCAAACTGATGGTTAAACAGAAGTTGTCAACAAGTGTTTGGAAACATATTTGATGTGTTTTTCCTCGTAAAATCAAAATCAGTGGGCTCAATGGTTATCCCTAGATGAATGGTGGCACAACACTTCATACCATACAACTACACGCATGACTCCTTTTGAAGAAGTATATGGACATAAGACACCCCCAGTTCTCTCATACTTACAGGGTTCCTTGAAGGTTCAGGCAGTTGACCAAACATTTACAGTTTGAGAGGCTACTCTCCGTACCCTCAAAGAGAATTTGGTCATGACATAGAATTGCATGAAGCAACAAGCAGATCAAGTTCGCTCTGAACGTCAATTTGCAGAAGGGGATCAGGTGTTCCTTTGACTGCAACCTTACAAGCAAACTTCCCTCAAGGCCAAGGATTGTCAGAAGCTAGCGCCCAAATTTTATGTTCCTTATACCATTCTCAAGCATGTGGGACAAGTAGCCTATTGGTTATCTTTGCCCAACCATTTGAAGCTACATCCTATTTTCCATTTTTCATGCTTAAAGAACATGATTGGAGCTAAGTGCCAAATTCAAACTAGACTTCTAGAGTTAGTTGAAGAAGGATCCATTTGGCTACAACCACAAGAAGTTTTGGACCAGTGTAAGAATCACCTGTGTTAGAGAACCATCAAGGAAGTGCTATTCCATTGGAAAGATACAACTCCAACAAATGCCACTTGGGAACCAGCTACCATTCTGCAACAATTTCCACATCTCAAGCCTTGAGGAAAAGATTGTTTTTAAGGGGGCGGACATGTTAGGGTCCTAACCCGCACATAGGTAGAAAAATATATTCAGATGTAATAAAGGTCAATATTAATAAGGCCTTTCAATAAACTAGAATAAGACGAACGTAAGAAGACCTAATAGAATCTTCCACTTCTAGAAGGATCTTCCTCTAGATGCTTCTTTTGATAGACATATTTAGTATAAATAGGAGTCGAGGGTATGAGAACCCTAGTTTGGATATTATTGTAATAGAGCTCTGCTCAACTGGAGCTTTCCCCCTCGAAGAGGCCCGTGAACATTGCTTTCATAATCAAAGTGTTATTTATGTTGTTATTCTTATATCATTTCAGTGCGATTGTGGTGATTATTCTGGTTATATTGTTGTTATTCTGTCATTTCTAGCAATTTATTTATGTTTTGCATACTTTTTATATCTGGTATATTAAAATAACTCTGTATTCGCCCGCAGCAATACTCCTGACTTAGTTCTTGTATTTTCTCCTGCCACATTACAGTTTTACACTAAAGACTATTGCTCGCCTAGCCTTATCCTCTCAAGTCTGGTCACTGAGTCATTTATCTTTGTCATTTCCTCAAATCGACTCCATAGCCCAAGTCTTACTGTTTTGTGCCAATATAACTAGAACCCATCATATTAAAGGTGTTTAAATCTAGCCATTGTTTCCAAAGTGATATCCTGCACAGAGACCGTGCCATTTCCGAGAGATCCCTCTCCAGATCCGAAAGGCTAGTTTTGGGTCTCAAAGTTGGTTGAAAAAGTTACCTTTGTCGTCTATTTATCAGTCGAATAGATTTACAGAGTGAAAACAAGGGGGACAAATAGACATGGGTTTAAATTGTTCCAGAGGCGTGACAAAGTGGACAAACATAGAAATCAGGGGGTACATGGACTGTGGGATACTCGGGGTTTATGGATGATGTCAACATGGGTAGAAGATAGTGAATGCCCCAACCAAGGGCGACATGGGTTGCTTTGCCAGAAAAAGAGGGTCACTAAAGTGAAAACAAAAAGCTATGGAAGGTCTAGAAACAAAGGATTTGTACAATTGCCAAATGAATAAAGAATAATTTGGGACAAGTGTGAAGATACAGAAACAAATGCCCCAGTGCAAGATGGCTTGGCATGTGAGGGCGCAAGTTGTATGGAGAACTAGTGGAGGGTGGGGGCCCCATGGGTGGGCTTCCGTATGAGGTAAATGAATGGAGGGAAATCTTCATATGGGAAAACTGATTGTGGATGAAATGGAAGGTTAATGATACTATGGTGGTGCAGTCAAATTGAAACCATGATGAGAGAACCTAGGATTCCATTGGGAAAGCTAGAAATCATGAGAAGAAGGATTATCTGGTTGATTCTCAAACATGCATAAGACTATCAGGACTCCCATCCCTGGGGGGTGAGAGAAGGATGAGTGTCTAAGTACCAAGGGGGACTATGAATGGGACAACTCATGTGGGGGAGAGTGCCACCAAGTGATAGTACTTGAAATGCAGCGAAGGTGATAGTACTGCAGAGCCAGATGTGAGGATCCTATAGGAAAATGTCGGAGGGTGGGACTGGGAGATGCAATTAGTATTCAGAGGGAATGACTACATGCCAATGTCGAGCATTTATCTGAAGGTGTTGTGTTTATTTTTGGTGACCGAGTACCTACACACATAAAAACCAAATACGCGATGCGAACAATACTTGAAGATAAAAAACATATAATAGTTATTTGATAATTTTGAACATGAGCATGCGTACCTGGACGTGATGTGAAAAAAATGTTCCCCTAGGTATGAGGATGGATGGTGACCCAAGGAATGTGACTATGTAGGTGGCGGGATCCTGATCTTGTGGCTAAAGACGGATCGGAAAATAGATGCTCTAAGCTCATGTAATTGAGCAAGGAAGTTTGGCAAAAGGGACTATATATAGTTGTAGGGCCCACAATGCCACCTCATTTGTACCTGCTGCCATAGTGAGTTGACGAGAGGTTTTTAGAGGAGATTTGGAGATTCCGAGAGTTCGAGCCAGTTGATCAAGGATTTGCAAGAACCAGGTTAGTTCTCTCATCCTCCTGCATAGTAGTTAGGGTTTATTTTCTGGGCAGGGTTGTACGGATGGCCATATTGTGGGATTTGTTTAGGGTGGGCACCCCAGTGCATGGGCGATCAAAGGATATCCATGCTGGGGTGCACAAATGTAGATAGGACAACCATGCATGGTGGCACGTGAGTGAGGAAAACAGGTTCTCATTGAATGTGAGCTTATTCGAAGTGCAGCTGTGTAGCGAACAGGTGAGCATGAATGTGCGCCTGTGGGTGTGATAGATGCGCATTGATGTGCATATGTTTCTTCAACAGATGTGAATTGATGCGTAAATATGCAAAGAATAGGCATGATTATGTGCACGCCTATGGGGGTGACAACTGTGTACATGAGGCAACGTTGGAGGGGAGTGAAAAAACTTGTCTTTTTGGAAGTTTTTCGTTTTATGAATTGTGATGGTTGATCAACTATTGTTTGTGTGAATGTAGGTGATCAGTTAAGGATGCTAGTCCACTTGAGGGAGAGGGACCGGGAGTGCCTCAGGGAGGAAGTGAGAGATGAGTCAATAATTTAGAGACCTTTGGCAGCTTGTGGGTTGCTAAAGTTCTTCGACTACCCACTACTACGGGCACATCAGTACCTACTGTAGTTTTTTATTTCTATGTGGAGCCTTGAGTTGCAGTGCTTCATTGTGTGGGTGGAGCAACTAACATTCTGTGTGATGGAGGAAGTTTATTTCTTGACTGGGCTCTGTTTTTAGGGGAGGGCCCTACTTGCTAATCCCTAGTTGCCAGGGGATGCACACTTGGAAGACTTGGCCCATAGGTATTGTTCGGGGTTGGACTTTAAGTCAAGCTCGTTCATTCGGATTGGGGCTATGGATGCACTCGTACATCACTGCATCGTAGCGATGATCATGAGGATCTACGGATCCTTAGCTACTCAGTGGATTAGTGGTGGTCAGCTGAGGATTATGAAGAGAGCATTGGATGGAGATAATTTTTCCTGGGGCTTGATGTTGCACACCAAGATGATGGGGCAGCTCAACCAGTGTCGGGCTATTGACTCAGGTGATTTTTCCTTTGGGTCGATCTTGGTGGCATGGTTCTTAGAGAGGGTGCCCATGTTGTGCCCTAGAGTGTCGTTGGAGGAAGTTGATGCACAGGAGCCATGATTGATGTGGTGGGCATCGATATTGGTTCGGCATGGAGGTGGAGAGGGTGGCCATTATTTTACGACTGATATGGTGTGTGTGTGGTGCTATATGCCACATATCATATTGCAGGTCCCATATGGTGGGATGGACTTCCACCAGGACCTGAATATGGTTTTACCTCTTGGAGAGGATTGCGACCATAGAGGTATGTTGATGTATTTTTTGTTTTGTGATTTTGATAGTATAACATGTGTTTTATGTATGGATGGATGTTGATGCTATCTTCTATTTGTTGTGTTTGCAGATGTGGGGACGCGATGTAGAGAGGTGGAGTTGGTAAGAGCATCGGCTCGTCAGGGGGCCGTGAGACCACCATGGGTAGGACAGAAATGTCATAGGGACAAGGATGGTGTGAGGCTAGATGATGAATCGAGAGCTGGTAGGAGACACAGATTTGATGACCCTGGTGCAGGGTCATCGAATGCACCTCAGGGAGAGGCTAGCAGGGTGCTTGAGGATTTTTGTCACTTATTGGAGGTGGTACTACAGGGAGTGCTTGAGGGCATGTCGACTCAATTCGAAGACGAGGGAGTCTTGGAGCAGTGTGTCGGCCTTCCAACAGAGTTGCGGACCCTGATCCGCAGAGAAACTGTAGCAGGGGCAGCTATGAGTAGGCGACTTCCCCTCGGACCTGGAGGACCCCTAGCTGGTGGGGCACCTCCTCCATATAGAGGAGTTGTTGGTGGTGCTCTAGAGGCACCATGAGTTCTCTTGTTATATATATTTTTTTATTTATATAGGCTTGCGAGCCCATTTTTGTATAGGGTATTGTGACACCTATTTTGTACCTATAGGGATGAGGGTGCTCACCTGCCCACGATCGATGTACATTTTGTACTAGTTTTTGTAAACATTGATGATACAGTGATCATTATATATATATATATATATGGATATACATGTTTATTAGCTCTGTGATGTTCACATGTGATGATGTTTGTTTATGCTTTTGATGATTTATGTATGTGTAATTGTGTCTGGATGTGATAAATGCCAATCTAATACTAGGTTAGCCATATTATCTGCTATTTGATTGAATTATCGTGGAATATGTGTAAATGTGATTGAATCAAAATGTCAAGATAAGAGTATAACTTGTAGGTATTTGTGGAAGAGGAAAGGATCATGGAAACGACACACATTGTTGAGTTGCAGGACGACAAGCTGGGAATCTAATAAGATACTAAGGTGGCGAATATGGCGGTGACTAGCCTCGGCAAGGAGGCCAATGACGACTATGTATTATGCTTGGTTGTTGGTTGTTGAGACCAAACATATGCTGTTGGAGTTGAGTAGTTCATGTGAGGGGGTATAGAGGGCCCAAGTAGATGAAGAGAGATTCCATGTCCATCGGCTAGCTTCGTTAGTGTAACTGATGTGGTAGGCCAATGTCCATTGTCCTTGTTTTTGTTCGTTTTCCTGCGATTGTATTTGGGCTCTGGTCCTAACTCTAGATTTTTTGGCAGTCTGGCCCGGTTCAACTTGTTTGTGTGGTGCCATGGTGGTGAAAGTCAATCTTCCACCAAGATCAGTTGTCTTTGCAACCTCTGTGACCTTTGTTATGTGCTTCGTATGCTCTATCGCTCTCTGTCTCTTCTAATTTTGCAATAGGCTTTTGGCTCCCACGTCCCTGCTTTGTATGGGCATCGCATGAAGCTTTTCAAAGATGCTACCTTTATTAGGAATTCAATGAAACTCCTGTTCCTTCATATTTTCCATTACTCCCCCTCACCGTCTCCAGTTGGCACAATTAATGTGGTGTCCCGTCAGTCTTTTCGGCATTCAAGTCCAGTTGCCTTCGTCATTTAGTACTTCTTTTGTCTTCTTTACCTTTCCCGCTTGTTTCTATTTTGAACTGACCATTGGCCTTGTCTTCTTCAGGTTTGTATTGGTAAGTATGTGTTCTCTTTATCCTTTTGGTGCATTGTACCTATGTTGGTACCGTTTACTATCCTGCTTTTTTTTCTTTTTCTTTTTTAACTACGTGGTGACTTTCAAGTTTTGGGTGGTTGACTATCCTTGTACATCTTAATTCCGCTTCCATTGATCATCCCTCTGATTTATTTGACTCCTAAGTATTTCAACTATATAGCTCCCCCATCTATGATAGTTTTTACTTCATACGGCCCTAACCAGTGCATTCTGAGTTTTCCTGGATGCTGAATGGATTTGTTGTCATACATCAACACTAAGTCTCCTTCTTTGAAAGTTTTCTTCTTGACGTGTGTTGTTCTAGAGTCTATACTTAAGGCTTAGAAAGTACAGTGTCTAGGCATCCGAAAGTGAGTAAAGGGTAAAGAAGGAGAAATCATCAACCTTTGGGAAAATAAGCTAGAGATGATTTTCAAGTTGTCGTTGTCTAGCTTCAAACTGTTCCTAGATGTTTATATCCCTTTCAATCGCGGCCCATGAACGTTCAAGTTCTACCCGAGTAATGGTTGTTTTAAGAATAGTATCAAAAAGGTTCAAAGCAATATGTGTTTGGTCTGATAATCCGGGTTTGATATTAGGCTATCTTGTTACAGGGATGGTCATAAAGGAACAAAAAAATTAAGAGAAGACTTCAAAGTTTTTAGATGCTGTCTCAATTTCGGTCATGTAAAGGAGAACTTATGTCTCCGATAGTGAAGATAGGCTACAAACCAAAGGCCCTTTCCTGTAACTGAGTTATATTTTAATAAATGTAATGAGGTGTAAGAAAAACATTAAGCTATCTATTATGTGAGGCTCCTATCAAGGGAGAATCTCACTTGTAAAAGATAAAGAAAAAGATAAAGAAACAAACTAATGAAGCATAAAATATATAGAGAGATCTAAAAAGTTCACTGGTCTTGTACCTGCTGATAGCCGATATAAAGGAAAAATTGTAAACGATAAAGAAAACTAAAAATTGATCACCACAGTAGAATTTTTACTAAGTTGTAGTGAAACATTCATTAGATATATGTACAGAATGAAATTGAGTATGAAATACATAGGAAACAAACTCATAACATAGTCGTGATGGAATTGAGAATCTTCGGATTTGCTTTGTATTAATTCTCAAGGGAGAAAGTCTCTATTACAATCGACCAAAAAGGTCCAGCCTTTTTTCTTTCTTAAAAGTGTATATTTATACAAATTTCTATCTGTTGGAATCTCAATCATTCTAGAGATTTCCGGTTATAGAAAAAAGGAGATCAAATGTTCCAATTCTTTGTTCCTTTCCTTATTTGGTACCCGAAATCTGTCCCCTCGCATGCTTGGTGCAAGTAACACATTTTTTCACTAGTTGGGCTAACAACCTGGAAGGCTCAGCTTGATTATTTGCCTCAAAATTATAACACTTCTTTACCAATTGTGGCAACTTCTCTTCCACCTGTCGGTCTTCAAAACTGATAGAGCATAATTGTACACTTGGTTTTATCAGCCATTTATCTATTTGGATTATATCCATTTGTGTTGTCTGTGATATTTCAGCCAACTCTTTGTTCTCATTTTCATGTATATTTAACATGTGTTTGGCTATATTGATCCGACCCAATATCTCAGTGCCACTTTCATTTTCGAGACCCAAAAAATCCCTATCTATGCATCCAAAAATTTCTTCACAAGATTTTCTCACTTCTTTAGCTTATTGTCTGCCTTCTTATATGCTACACTCCCATTCCCTCAGCAAGATGTTTCCTCGGGTCTATTCTAGGATGGAAAACCTAGAGCTACAACTCGTTTCCATTTTTGTTGTGGCTATAACAGCCTCTTGAAAAGAAACCTGGGCTACTCTAGCTTCTTTTTCTCTAAGAGAGAGGTTTTCCAGTACTTGATCAATGAGTAGGAAATAGTCTTGAATAGTCTCCACCTTAGCAAGTAAACCTTGCTGAGTTGCTGACACTCTTTTTCGGATCTCTATAGCCTGGGATTGAAATATTTCGATGTCAATAGCTTGGCTTTCTGCGAATTCTAGTCTGGCTTGTAGCTGTCCTATCAATTCTCTTTGTTGGCCTACCTGTATTTGGCTGGTTTGAGCCACCAGCTTTGTTTGTTCGATATCAGCTTTGAGTTGCTCGATTTCCTTTTTATCAGATATTCTTGCTTGCTCTATTCTTGTATTCACCTGGTCTTTGGCAGCTACCTCTGTTGTGGCTAGTTTAGCTTCTAATGTTTTGATCATGCAATTTTTTTTCTTCAACTGATCCTTTAAAGTCCCAACTGAATATTGGTTTGCCGTACCGAAAGCTCCCAATGTCCCTACTAGTTCTGTCACAAACTCTTCTTTCTTCATAGCTTTCCCATCAGCTAATATTTTAAATTTCTTGGCCGTTGCGCCTGCTTCTTGATAGAGTTCTCTTTTGACAACAACCTTTCTCTTTTTATCGAAGAATAACTCATTTGGAGGAATATCTTCCATAGTTATGGGTATAAATTCCTCGCCGAAATTCCACCCTGTGTCTGGGGTCCCCTTTGTGGACTGTAGGGGGGTAATAGAGGCGATGGGGTTTCCGATCTGCTTAGATGATTTGCCCGGAGTTACAACCGGGGTCAACGTTTTTAGAGGATTGGGAGTCTCTACTTCTTGTTTCAGGCCCCCAATTTGCTCTTTCTTTTCTTGATGTTCTTTTCGCTCAGGTGTTGAGTCTTTGGAGCTTCTGGCTTTCATTTGTTGCACCTCTGGGGCTGTCGGGTTCTTACCCTATAATATTGGTGGAAGGAAACTCCGCCTATTTTCTTGGAACCTAAAAACTTCTACACTCTCTTCAGGTGATAGGGCTTTTACCCGGTTCAAAAATTCGGCATAAGACCTCGTGCCTCGGAAAATATCATCATGAGGTGAATTCTCATGTTCAAATATTTTAAGGACACAACTGGCCATGTGATTACTCATGACCCGGTGTGGGTCGTGTTTCTTAAATTCAATATGGACCAATTTAATATCTTCTAAGGTTGTTGCCTCGACCTCTGCATGCCCGAAATCTAATAAAGAATAGGTGTTTAAATGAATAGGGAAAGGTGGCTCTACCTTCTTCGAAAACCCTTTAAGTTCTTTGCTTATGCCACCAATCACGATTTTCCTCGCGATTTTGTGGCAAACCAGCCTGTCGAGTATAAAAAAAGGTAGAGCATATGGTGGAACAGAGGCGCCGAAAACCCTGATGTACAAAAATTCTACCTCTACATACTAGTCGGCTACGTTGCTCAAATTTTCCATTATGTTATCCGAGATCCTGGGCAACGGATTACTGAAAATGGTGACATGCATTAGTACCATTACCTAATTGAATATTTCATACACGAATTATACCGCCTTATTCTCCCAAATCTTTGAATGGTAGACATGGATGGGGTCAGCTTCAGATGGAGTCCAGCTCCAGCTCATCAAGGGAAAAGGTGTCATGAAACAAATGACATCCATGATGTATGCAGACATGAAGAATGAGGTATCCTTCCCAGTCGCCTTCTGCATCCAATACTATTTATTCCAATTGGATAGACTATCTGACAGCAGCCTGGCCCAATCGAAAGAACAACCTTCGACGACTATGTGAATCAGGGGCACCCATGGGAGGAAGAAATGCGTGGTGTCTTCCCTCCCATACAATCTGCAGGTCATCATCGCTATGTATTTGAACTGCGGTTCCAAGGAGGAAATGGAATAAACTTCGTTACTATCTGCCCTTTACTTCGCAAGGTGTGAGACCTAATATTTGATCAAATCCGATAAGATTTTGTTGTATTCCTCACATTCTTTCTATTTAAAACCCTCCAGAAATTCGGTATTGTATGTGAAGTTCGGCGTGGATGACAATTTGTACATCGTCTGCAAATGTTCTAGTCTAAAGGTCCCAATAGTGACCTTCTGCTCGTTGATGATGGTTCTGGTCAGGATATCTAACTGATCCAGCACCCATCAAATCATGTCATAGTAATGGAGAAGACGTGGCCTGGCTACTACTTTATGCATTTCTACTTGGACGACAATCTTATATTTGGTGACTAAGTCATCTTTTTCATTGTTGTTGGAATCGTTTGAATAGTTCACCAATTCGGACTGCAGAACCTCTGAGATGTATGACCAGGTCTTAACAGAATCTATGCTTCGGGGTGAAGTGTCAAAAACATTATCTGAGCCTTGCCCAGAAATCTTGATGATTTCCTTGGATTCTTTTCGTGGGGCCATGGCAAAGGATTTTGACTCATCTCTTCTACAATAAAAACGTGTATACATATAGAAATTAGCCTGACGATAAAAAAAAAAAATTCTTTTGTGCAAGATAGAAATGAAATTTGAAAACAGTGAGAGGAAGAACTCTATACTTCGAGTATTTAAAACCCCAGTGTCCTTACGAACAGAACGATCAAATCATTTTTTGGGAAAGATTTTAGTAGTAAAAGAAGAATCTTTATCTGTCATTTCACCTTATTTCAAAATAATTGCCATAAATTTTTTACGACTCGGAACATAAAATGGCGCAAATATTTAAAATTTTCCATAGACTGTGCGTATTTAAAACTCGCATTAATGCACTGATTACTTTGGCTTAACTCTTTTAGTTAAGATTTACTTAACACTTAACTACCCCTTTTCAGCGTTCACTGTATCAGGAGTTTTCACTCCTATCTTTCGACCTCTTAAAACCCGAGATCGCGATAACGCGATCTGGTTAAGTGTAAATATGATCCAGATTACGAGCTTAATTAATTGGTTTTGAAATGTTTCACAACTTCTCACATCGGGGGTACATAGGTAAGGTTTTTTGGAGGCATGAACGTTGAAACTGTGAAATCCCAACAATGCTTAGCTAAGGCTTAAAGTAACTCAACTCTGTCTATAACCCGGGTAACGTTTTTGAAMATTTTCACAACTTCACACATTGGGGGTACAGAGGTAAGGTTTTTTGGAGGCATGAATGCTAAAACTGTGAAATATTGACAATCCTTAACTATGGTTCAGAAAGACCTTACTCTCATCATTAACCTGGGTAAACTTCAAAAATTGCTTCACTTCCTCGCACATCGGGGCTTGTAAACCATGTAACTTATAACTCTCGAAGTGCGACACCTCGAGGTATAAAAACTGTAAAGATCTTTTGGTTGATTAAAAGGTAATGGCTTAGGAATATAACGACCATCGTAGCTTTCGGGTGACGAGACTTCTGGGATCTTTGATAAAAATAAAAGAAAAGTAAAGATGAACTTTTAACTCAATAATTAAGAATTAAAAAATTGAAGTGACTGAAAAAAGGCGGCTCCAACATAGGCTCCAACTAGGGATCTCGTTTTCCTGCAAGACGGGAAGAACTGTAGACCACGTGCCTGTATTGGGTAAATGGAGTCAAAGGATTTGAACTAGCAGAACTGTTCCTAGAAAAAGGATACAAAGGGAGAAAGAGATTTTGTCTTTTACTTGTGAAAGGCTTTTCAAAACTCAAATACTCTTTAAACATAGTTGCATCCCCTTTCATGACTTTCTCCTTCTTGTTATTGAATTCAAGTCTACCATAAGACAATCGAGATAGTCCTAGGAAATCCAACAGATCTTGTGGCTATAGGCTTGCATCAAATGAGATAAATTACACAATTTTTTAATCAGGGGGCCTTGTCTGAACTTGGGATGCAGATCCAGTTTTGGAAAAGTTGGTTACCAGAGCAGAGGGAGATTTGTGTATAACAACCTTACAGATACCTTAGATATTGCTTCACTGCCAACGATCCTGTTCAGTACCCTGGTGAAGTTATCTGGCCCTTTTTACTGAATTTCCTTTCACCACTTCGAAAAATATTTATGCATTTAAATGTTGAGATGAGGGAAATCATTTTTTAATTTCCTTTCATCATCTTTTTGGACTAGATGGGGACAATCGTTTCTGAATTTCCTTTCACCATTTGTCTTATAATTTTCTTTTTTAGAGTGCGAAGTGGGGGAAATCAGTTTGTATGAGGGATGATATATGTGTAATATTTTGTAGTGGAGGTCTATTAACTTACTTTGATTACTCAATACCAACTTTCATTTGACTTTCACAACACCTTCGTTCATAGGGAAAAAAGGGAAAACATTGATTGAAAGGGTCTTTTATTCGAGGAAGCCTCAATCCTTCAAAACTGTTGAAGAACCTAGAATAACCAGGATCAATCCTACGCATAACTTTGTTTAGTAAAAGACTCTGGAGTTGTGAAGACTAGCTCACTTTCCAAAATCTTCTTTACAGCCTTCAAAGTCAAAACGTATTCTCTTCTCCCCTTGTATGAAAACCCAGAAAGATGCTTGGCTTTTTGTGAAGGTAACTTTGGAAACAGCAAGGAAAATGGTGGAGCAGGATTGGTAAATAAAAAACCAGTTTTAAGGATTAAGACTGACTCTAGAAAAAAAAAAATCCGAAGACAATTTACTTTTTTTGGCTGCTTTAACTACCTCCTACTTTTTCATAGATGAAACCTTAGGGTCCAGGTTAAAAAGTTGTTCTTTTAATAATTAGTTAAGAGAAACTACCATATCTATGAGATCATCCCTGATTCTTTTGTAAACCTTCGCTGGATCACTGGATCACAAGGTATCCATTGCCTCAAATTCAAATTTGATCTCCTTCCATATTTCACAAGCAGCAGCTAGTTCAGGACTCCATTTACTAGCTTCATGGATCACTTCATTACCTTCACGAGCAAGATCACGTCCTTCATTACGAGCTTGTACACAAGCTTCTAGAGCAACTCGATTAGCTACTGCACCAGGTGCATTTCCCCAAGGGTGTCCCAAAGTTCCCCCACCAAAATGTAGTATGAAATCATCCCCAAAGATCTCGGTCAGAGCAGGCATATGCCAAACGTGAATACCTCCTGAAGCTACGGGTAGGACACCTGGCATAGATACCCAATCTTGAGTGAAGTAAATACCACGACTTTGATATTTTTCGATAAAATCATCACGCAGTAGATCAACAAACCCTAAAGTGACGTCTCGTTCCCCTTCAAGTTTACCTACTACAGTACCGCCGTGAATATGATCTCCACCGGACATACGCAATGCTTTAGCCAGTACACGGAAGTGCATACCATGATTTTTTTGTCTGTCAATCACTGCATGCATCGCGCGGTGAATGTGAAGAAGTAGGCCGTTGTCTCGGCAATAATGAGCCAAAGAAGTATTTGCGGTAAAACCTCCCATCAGATAGTCATGCATAATGATAGGCACCCCATTGTAATTGATCCGAGCAGGATCGTTTCAATGATTATGGTTGAGTTTTAAACTTGCATGAATAATTTAACCATTTGAGAATTTAATGAAAGAATGAGGAAAGAAGAGGATTATATCAGTCAAATACACATATGCAGATCTGAAAAGAATAATGAACAGAAAACTATAAGAACGCAGGTTGATAACGGAGTTCGACACAATGTTTGCCTACGTCTCCGGGCCTTTTTCCTGTGGGGGAGGCTTCTTTATTTCTGCTCAAGTGCTCAATATTACATCTCAGCAATGCCCAAAGGCTACAAGACTGATCTGGTCTTGTTGTCCCAGATCT
>JASDQU010751279.1:0-32018 GCA_032191745.1 Picea mariana | reverse complement strand
GAACAGATAATGGAGGCGAATATGTGAACAATAATTTTACAAGTTACTGCACTACACAGGGCATCCAAATGCAACACATTGTTCCATATACACCACAACAAAATGGTGTTGCTGAGAGAAAGAACCGCACATTAAAAGAAATGGCTAATTGTATGATCCAATCTAAGGGATTAAGCCTACAATATTGGGCAGAAGCAATCAACTTTGCAAATTACATAGTCAATCGCACTCCCACAAAGGCTCTTAAAAATATAACACCGGAAGAATCTTGAATCGCACTCCCACAAAGTCTCTTAAAAATATAACACTGGAAGAAGCTTGGACTAAAATTAAACCAGATGTAAGTCACTTCCGTGTATTTGGCAGTATAGCATGGGCTCACATTCCTGATGAGAAAAGGAAAGCATTGCAGCCTAAAAGTGAGAAGTGTATATTTGTTGGTTATTCTGAAGATGTCAAAGGTTATAGACTTCTTCAACCACATTGTAATGAAATTATTCTTAGACGAGATGTTAAATTTGATGAAAATCTATTGGCCTGCGAGCCTAATTCGGTGGTTGTGCCTTCTTCGGCCTACGAGCCATCTTCAGCGTTTGTTCCTTCTTATATTCCTATTCTTCTTTCTTCTTCAGATGATGAAAGTGAGGATGAAAATCCACCTCCGCCTGCTGACATTCCTCCAGATGAGTCCTTTGAACCTAAACAAGCACCAGTTCCACCACTTCCTAGATGGGTCCGTTCAACACGAGAATCAGTTGGTGATCTTGTCAGTGATTCTTCAAATCAGCGTCGGACACGTTCACAGTTCCAATGAGCCTCTTCTCTTTTGGCTCAAGTTTCAGAAATTCATGATCCAGAGACATTTGCAGAAGCTTCAGGTCATCCAGATTGGGATACAGCAATGAATTTAGAGTATCGTTCTTTAATGGAAAATGATACTTGGGATCTTGTACCTCTTCCAAAAGGAAGAAAACTTGTTATATGCAAATGGGTATACAGAAATAAGTATGCATCAGATGGAAGTGTTGAAAGACACAAGGCTCGGTTAGTTTCCAAAAGATTTTCCCAAGTTGAAGGAATTGACTATAATGAAACCCTTGCCCCTGTAGCCAAAATGAATTCCATTTACTTTGTTCTTTCCCTTGCCACCTCACATAAATGGGAGGTCCATCAAATAGATGTTAAAGATGCCTTCTTGCATGGCGATTTGAAAGAAGAAATCTACATGGAACAACCTCCTAGCTATGTCCAGAATGAATCTAGCCTTGTTTGTCACTTCAAGAAATCTCTTTATGGTCTCAAGCAAGCTCCCCGAGCTTGGTATGCCAAAATGGATAGCTTTCTTATTGCCACTAGATTCTCTAGATGCCATTCTGATCCTAATGCCTATACCAAGAAAGTAGGAAGCCATCTCATAATCCTTGTCCTTTATGTTGATGACCTTATCCTTCCTGGTAGTGACTCAAAACTTTTAAACCAT
The DNA here is from genome assembly GCA_032191745.1 of Picea mariana. Lineage (NCBI taxonomy): Eukaryota > Viridiplantae > Streptophyta > Pinopsida > Pinales > Pinaceae > Picea > Picea mariana. The sequence continues at coordinate 30,538 of JASDQU010751279.1, read as the reverse complement.
GTGAAAACCATCCTTAAGAAGAAATTTGAAATGACAGAATTAGGCTTTTTGCACTATTTCTTTGGCCTCCAAGTTTTGCAAACCAATGAAGGAATTTTTCTTTCCCAGTCTAAGTATGCTTGTGACCTTCTTCGTCTCTTTCACATGGACGATTGTAAACCAACCCCTTCTCCCTTCCAGTCTGGAGTTAAGCTTTTTGCCACCTGTACTTCTCCTAAAGTTGATGCCACCTTGTATCATCAGTTAGTCGGTAGCCTCTTATACTTGACTCATACCCATCCTGATCTTTCCTTTTTTGTTGGTCTTGTTGCCCGATATATGCAAACACCCCATGAAAGCCATTGGAAAGCAGATAAAAGGATACTTCGCTATGTTCGTGGTACAGTTCAGTTTGGGATACATTACAATTCAGGGGGGACTCCCTTATTGGTTGGTTTAACTGATTCAGATTGGGCTGGCGACCCCGATGATTGGAAGTCTACTGCAGGTTATGTTTTTAGCCTTGGTTCAAGACCTGTCACTTGGGCCTGTAAGAAACAACAGGCTATTGCACTTTCTTCAGTAGAAGCAGAGTACCGAGCAGCGGTAAATGCAAGTCAGGAAGCCCTGTGGCTTCGATAGATCCTTTCAGAGTTTGGATTCTAGCACCAGCATCTGACCAGCCTTTGGTGTGACAATCAGAGTGCCATCAAGCTCACCAAAGACCCAGTTCAACATCAGCGTAGCAAACACATCGAGCTACACATGTACTTCATCAGAAAGCTCATTCATGATCAAGTTATTGAAGTGATCTTTTTCCCTACAGAAGATCAAGTTGCAGACATTTTCACAAAGTATCTTACAGAAGTGAAGTTATCCAAACTTTGATCTATGTTAGGAGTTCAGGAAGTTGTCATTAAGGGGGCATAGGCTCTAATTCCTCCTTCCTTCTCCTATTGTGTCATTATTGTAAATCCTTCAATCCTATCCCAAGTTGTTCTTAAGGGGGGATGTTAGGATATTTAGACACTTAGGAGTTAGTTAAGATCTACTTGGTCTAATATGTCGTTAGGTAAAAGTGTGTTTCTTAGTGTGTTTCTTTAGTATGCATTAGTATGCATTTGTAGTTAGGAATCCGACGGTCATGATATGTTCCCGACATAGAGTGATCTGACGGCTCATACTCTCCTCGATCTTAATGGCCATTGATCTGTGGCTTAACACTCGATTGGTCCATGATCTCTATTTAAAGAGCATGGAGGGTCATTTGTCGATGATCGATTGTGAGAAACTCTCTTGTAAAATCTCTTTGTAATTTTTTTCTTTGCATTAATAAACTACTCCAAGTGGCCGTGTTGGCTGGGGTCGTGGATGTTTCCCCGTAGGGGTTTTACCACATGAAAACATCAGTGTGTTTATATTTGATCTGGTTATGTGAGTGGTTACTGAAGGTGTTCATCCTCTGTTGGAATACCTGTGTTTTTGAACACTTTTACTTTGTCAGGGGCATGGTGGGCCTCGGTTTTTAACATTTTGCTCGCATGGGAAGACTGTATTGGTGAGTGGACAAGGGGAACTTGGACAATTTGATTAACAGGTGGAGGAGTAGGTAGAGACAAGTTAGGCCAGCTGCAATGTTAAGAGACTGTTGGGTGGAAAATCTCTTGCCATCCATCGTTTTCAGGGACTTCGGGTTGTAGTGAGACATGAGGGGGCACTGGGATACCAGGGACATGAGGAGCTTGGAAGGGAGGCCTTTCTGGCCTAGGTTGGACCACCCCTTGCACAATCCAGTTAAAAAATCCATCTTGAAATAGCTAGCCCAACTCTTGCAAGTCTGCATCAAATTGTATAGAGAACCTTGGCCTTCTAGGGCCCTTGTTCCAATTTCCTCTTCCTATGTTACCCCGACCATGGCTACCTCTGCTAAAAAAGATCATTCATGTATGCATTATTGATTAGCAAATAGTTTCTTCAACCACCATACATGATAACTCTTTTAAATATGAAACAAAGATTGACTCAGCAACGTATCAGACTCATGCAATCCAATCCATACAAATCATTTAATACTTGTCAATGAGCAGGGAGTGAATAAGGGTGCTGGGATATGTGAGGGATTGTATTGAGCGAAAAGTGTTAAAATGAGGGGGAATAGATCATGATTACTGCTCATAAAACATCAAACAATCAACGGTATCGTAAATCAAAAGAATATATCACTGTAATTCATCCTTGTTCGATCCTTTAACTATCATAATACAGAATTTATCTTAGCTATAATTAAATTTCAAGAACAAGGAGTGGATAGTGAATATGGGAAGGCGAGGGGAGTTGTAATGTGAGAAAAGTGAAATAATGGTAGGGAAAAGAACGAATAATGTTCGTAAAACCAATTAAGTAATCCATAAAAAAATATTTGTATTCAATACAAATGATTCCAACACCAATTAAACAATTTCTGTGTGTAAAAACTTGTTCATTGTCCCACATTCAAATCTTCAAAATTTTTCCATTAACACAATCTATAATCATACTCAGAATCACTATGCCTTGCAACAGTCTTGTCAAGAGAATACTTGTTTCCTTTCACTTCTTTTCTTTTCATTTAAACAAAATCAAAGGGAACACACAGTCATGTTTCTTCAACTCTATTCAGCATATACTTCTATAAAATATCAACCACTGCCCATAATTCACAATTTCCCAAATCAAACATAGACACGGGTCTTTTCCCAAATTGAACAGACCTTTTAAAACTTGCCCGATTTCACTCTTTTGATAATATTGATTAATAAAACTTTCAATAAAACCAAACTAGAAAACCCGAGCTTCATTTATGATGGTGCAATTAAATAAAACAATGCATGATGTCTCCATAATCCATACACAGTAAACAAAAAAGTCACAGTCGTCATTTTCCTTAACTTGCAATGATCTCGATCGGGACTAATCAAACACACAGCAACCACCAACTACAATTTGACAGCACGTTATAGGAACACAATGACCAACACATAACGAAAAGAGGCAACCCCTTGAATGTACATTACCATTTCTCATCCCCAATTACAACTTTCCAACAACCCGATCAAACAGAGACGAGACAATACTCAAAGAAACTGTCATAACCACTCAACCAACTTATGACAGTCAACAAGATACTCGACAAGAGTGCGACTGGTTAGGGTTATGAAAATCGGGCTCTGTAACCATGAACACAAAAAATAATCAAGAGTTCGCTCAGTCACCAAAACACAGGGAGACTGGAGGTCAAACATATCAATAGTAGGTATAAAACCTTCGAAACAAGCATGGTGGAACCACATGATTTTATAACTCTCATCTTGTGTAACAGTGTGACAATTCAACACCGAGTAGGGTAGGCAACGATGGAGAGGAGAAACGATTGCTCACTGGACAGTAGCAAATACCAAGAACACATAGACGCATAAACCTCACTCTTTTCTCAAGAGTCGAACCAATTTATAACAATTCCAATGGAAATGCAGACCCCAGGTATTACCAACAACCATAAGCATACTTCTTGGCATAATGGGCACCCCATAACCAACTGTGTTGATGCCAATGCTACAAAAATAATCCCACGACCAGGCTCTGGCAGATACACATTGACCAAAAAGGTAGTTCGAAAACATATACAACAACTCCATAGCAACTTGAATACAACCGGATATGGTTCTCATAACTGTGAGGAAGCGGCTAGCAAGGCTAAAAAGAGAGAAACCCTCCAACAAAATACCCATAACTACTTAAAACAATAGAGAGCCATCACAGTTTTCTCCACAGAGAACAACCAACGAAATCATAACTTCAACAACCAATTCGTTCATTTGCAAACGAATAACACACAGTCATTCCAGAGAAAATACCCACGCATTTACACAGTTGCCAATCTCAAGAAAACACAAACCAACACATTATTGAGCCATCGTTTGTTTCATACACAGAGCAAAATTTATGGATAGGCGAAAAGAACCATACCTTTAATCAATGGCTTTAAAAAGGGAGAGCTAGTAGTGCAATTCCTTCCAGGCTTGAATCTCAGAGCTTAACCACAGCAAAACCAAATGAAACAATAACCATGCTAGGGTGACGACCCGATGGGAGAAGTATGGAGTGACGTGCATTTACTGCATGTCGCTTCCATCTTCCTCACATTCAATTTCGTAGTACATGACAGCCAGCCAAAAACCATGCCATTAACCATGCCATTAATTCCATACATTGAAACTTGTGACATATTTCTTTCCAATTGTGCCACCCCAATCCATGTTAACCATTGCCAAAAACCATACCATACCATATATCAAAATGCGCCCAATATAACTCAAATAAAATTTGTATAGCCACTAGCCATTGCTAGTTAGGACTAACACTAATTCATTTTCATTTCATTTGCACATAACCTCTTAACATAGTATAGTATAGCTCCTTTCCTTGAATTTTTTCCATAAGTCTCTTTCCATTGCTTTTGTTTCATGTTGTTACTAACATGTGTCTTGTGTAGGTGTGACCAAGTAATGAATCATAGTGAAAATATCAAATGTAACAACAATAAATATATGCCACACATAACATAGGATTAGAGCTTAGCACGACAGAATGCCATTATGTCGCAAACAAAACCAAGACTGCATCATCAACCATATAGAACCCTGTAAGCAGCATCGAAACAATAGCATAAAATGTTTGATAAGGCTATCTCTGAGCCTCCAGTCTACAAGGGGGTCTCACCTACTAGTATTATATATGATTAGCATAGTTTAATTAATAGGCTTTAGCAATACTTTGTGGGCGAAATTCCTCGTTGTGATTTTTATCGTCGACACACATTAACCTTTGACAGAAATAATGATTCCGGGAAGCCACACCATAACCAATAGTTAACCAATAGAGCACACATTTTCCAAGGGTAGCGCACAAGAAAAAGTACCAAAAAGACTAAACAAGAGAAAATTATGCAAGTGCAGTTGTTGTTGCTCCTCCAAACTTGTGCATTGTTTCTGAGTGACTGAGAGTGTGTGAGTGAGTGAATAAATGAGCCAAGACACCCTCTATTGATAGTGGTTTTGTCACCTGTCTAGGTAGACTTGTCTTCCTGGAGGATAATATCTTAATATTATATATTCTACTGAGTTGGCATGTCTTCTAGGGTTTTCACACATTTATTTAGGGTTTCTCTTGCTTCTGGAATATTGTATTCTAGTCAAAGGTTACATATGGAGGTTAATGCCTCCTGCAAATACCATAATATCAACACCTCTTTCATGACCATGTGGGGAATCCTTCAGTCTTTTCCCTTTAAAACCCTTATTTCCCTTAGGGTCATTGGGAAGCTTCCCTTGTGGTGGATTCATCCATCACTAAAACGAGCGGATATTTTATATGAGGTGACATTTGGTAGATATTCCCAGTTGTGTCTCCCTTGTGCCATTTGTGAAGGCTTTTCACAAGTGACAAATTGTTCGATAACATGTTTAGTGCACTTTTCATCCATTTTTTTACACTATCCACAATTTTCATTTTTTTTTAGTTTTTTTGGTTATGTTCTAGTTTAAATAGTCTCCTTGTAGGGTCCTCCCATGATGATAGGTGGCTAGTGGTGTACCATAAATAAAGTTTATAGTAGGTAGAAAATTCCCCTTAGGGTTCCTCATATCTTCTTCTTTTAGGGTTTATGTTTTCTGCATTGCATCTTTCTTATTCATCATACTTATTTCAAAACATTTGCTTGCTTTAGTAGTGACATGAATTTTCTTCAAATCAAAGAAATATTGGGCAAAGAAAATCTTCCTTTTTTCTTATTATTTGTCCCTAGTTCCATGCTTACTATTTGAAACACTTTATTTTTCTATTTATAGCTTTCTCTTCACTTCTTTTTTATCCCTTGGTCTTGATTTGATTGTTATTACAAGAAGCATTTCATTTCAATAGGAAAGTTAATGAACTAGAGAAAGGAACACCTCTTGTTTCTAGCATTTGACTTCTTTACTTTAGCTTTTCATTTTGATATCATTTATCTATCTAAATCCTAGTCCATAGCTAGGTTGAAATAGATTTTTATTTGTGGATTTGAATTTGGATTAAGGATAGGTGCCTTTTTTTTAAGTATTTGTCTTAACTTGAACTAGTGTTTCAATTCAAAATCTGTTTAATTATAAGCATTTATGTTTCAAGCATGTTTCCTTTTGAAGTTGGTTACACCACAAGTACACACACTTCACTCCCTAATTAAATTCTTTGGTCAAATTCTTTGTTCATGACCCTAATATCAAATTAAAATCAACCATCTAACTTAACTCATTAAATCTCCACTTGGGGCCAAAATAATTTTGTAGCTATGTTAGGGTTGTGGGGATAAGAATCCAAATAATTTTCCACAACCATTTACATTTGAAACATAGTGGTTGACTAATTATAGAACTTAAAATCGTTTCAATCAGATACAATCAAGACTTGTTTAGTTGTAGGTACACTCTTCAAACTGGATAATACCGAGGATGGGATTGGAGGTTTGATTGAGACTCCTATCTCTTTAAATATTGAAGATCCCCCCACCGTTTGATTTTAGATTGAAGGTGATCGAGATTCAGATCCAGGAGCTTGATGGGGCTCATAAAGGCCTAAAAATAAATGTTCTCGGAATGGCTTCAAAATGGACATGTGCGTAGGCCTCGTCGATACGAACCCAACGCAACTTGAATGGGCTCAAACAGACATCATATGATCATGATATCGTGTTCTGTTCCTTTTTCCAAACAGGCAAAACAATGTTCATTGTATAGTCTGTACAGTGCCACATGGCAGCTGACTGTACAGGTCGTACAGCTGATGTGGCATCACAATTGGAAGATTCTTTATAGCTGATGTGGCAGTAGGTTGTACAGCTAATGTGGAAGGGGCACAGTAGACTGCTGACGTGGCAGGTACAGGTGGACCAACCAGGAGGTGACACGTGTCACCACTGAAAGGGACACATGGAACGCCCATACGATGACACATGGCAGGTGTACTGATGTAGTCAGTTGCTAACTGGGAAGAAGACTTGGACCAATCCCGTGTTGACAAGTAGCAGACATCATGGGCGAATAGGGTGGTGCCACATGGCCTAGACTTGGGCTGCCACGTGGCACCCAATGGTTGGTCATTCGGTTTATGACAAAATTGTGGAGCGGTCTGGATTCGAACTCGGGACCTTCGATGGGAGGTTATGCCTTGGGGACAGGTCGGATGCCATTGTGCCAATCATAAGACTTGTTATACTTTGGCCACTTTATTATATATAAAGTGCATTGTGTGTGTATTGGGGGCGGAAAAGAGCTGGGGCTAAGCCTCAGCCCATGGATTCATCCATTAGATGTAACCACAGTTGTAAGGGCATGGGCGTCATTGCTTTTCAACTGATGGGGGTTAATGCTTAGGACTCAGGCTATAACCATTTGCTAGTGCGCAAAGTGAGGACTCGGTCATGTGGCTGGTGCCATGTGACCTATTCGTTGGCACATATTTTGGGTGCGGTCTTATCATATTGCGCCATATGACCAGTTATTTTGGGCTAGGGGCTAGTGCGCAGCCCTTTGGGTTGGCGCTTTGCCACATCGGTTGCCATGTGACCGAGTTAAGGGGATCGTGCCAAGGATTAGGGGGCTTATCCCTTTATTTTCCCAAAAGTGGTTATTTGACCATATAATTAGTGTTTTTGATGATTTTTTGGGGCATTTTTGGAGATTTTAGCCATATCTTGGTGAATATTGGCCCAATTTGAGTGCCACAAGAGGTGGGTTGTTGGGATTTGATCCCTCTACCTCATGTCTATATAAACCAATCCATTTTGAATCTTGGAAGGCAGCAAGAGGCAGCAAGTAGCTTGAAGCAAGTTGAGGAAGAACTTGAAAAGGTCAAGTTGTCTTATGCAGTGAAGAGTAGTTGAGCTTTGGAGGCAGTTTTCGAGAGTTCTACTCCACCCTTTTTAGTGTCGTCTATTGTGTTGGGTTCCTAAGATAGAGAAGAATACATTTGAGTCAGTCAGAGACCTATATGATGTAATTTTGATGAAGATTTTAAGCATTGAATTTTGAATAGAGAAGCCTCCCTCATTGAAGACAAAGGCCCGAAGACGTAGGCGAATTTTGTCGAAATCCGTTATCAACTTCTGGTGTCCAATCTATTGATGGTTTGCTTCTTTGTGTTATATGTTATTTTTTTTCATTATTTAAGTTTTTCTCGCTTATATATTCACATGCATTGTGAGAAAAGGTCTTGATAAAAATTGAAGTCATAGTGCGAAATTGCTAAGCATTGATTTCAGATCAAAAGGAAAGGTAATATATTGCATGTATCTGTGAAGATATAGCATAGTGACCATTCTACTAGGTTCCTACCCAGGTGGCTCTCGCATGAGGGACGGAACTCAACCAGATTTCTACAAGACATTGGGATTTCATCACCCTTTGTCTCCTAATTATAAATATCTCATTCGTACCTTCACTCATATTTGTTGACCCAATATATGGCCCAACTTATTTCCAAAGCCTGCAAATGATTACAAGTCTAAAATTTGTACATTTTTAATTCAATTTTCCTAGATTAGGTAGGGGTCCCACTAGGAAAGTTATTTACTGGATTGAAATGGAATGATTTTATATACGTGAGAATATTGGGCCATAATTTATACCCATTGATTAAGAATTGTTCTATGATATTGATTGAGTTGTGATTCCTCATTATATATTCTATATAGAAGCATGAATATTTGTCATGAGTTTCAATGCAGGGCATTATGAACACATTTTAGGCATCATGGAGGAATTTCAAAAGTCATATGTGGAAGGTTCATGTGATATTGATAACATTACAAGGTTTAAAGTAATATTTATATATACATTTACCTTGTGACATGTTTTAAGCTTCATGTAAGGTATGGTTCATGATTATTTGATAACACATTGGTGATGGTTATGTGGTCTAATATTACGCAAAGTTGTTGCTCGTATTGAAGAGAGTTGACAATCCCAATGTGTTTGCGTAAATGTTATAGTAAATACATGGAAGTGGTGAGCTCCATGCAATTAAGGGGACAAAGCGGTGTATTAAATGTGGTGACAAGCTAGCTCATAGAGCTATATTGGAGAATGTTAGGTTAAGAGATTTTTCTTGCATCCTTGAGCTAGTTTGCAATTGGAGAAAACCCTCCTTCTCAAGCAACGAACTTGAAACCAACTCTGCTAGTATTAGAATATTGATAACATAATTGTTGGTGGATAAATTCAAGTTAATGTAGCACGAAATTAAAAGAAACTTCAAGCTTCATAAGCGTTGGTATGTAGCTTATTATTGGTGTAGATAAAGAATATGGTTCTTGTAGCTATTGTTCATTGTTAAATGGTTTACTTTAGCTTTGTTTGAGTTCATTTTGCCTCCATCTTACCTTGACATTCATTTTTCAAATTATATTGAGCATAGCTATATATCCTACTCGAATTTTGGAAATGTATTTTTTTTTATGTTTCCCCGAGTCTCAAAAAGTTTGCATCCTTTATACTTAACTCTTTCCATGATTATACCAGTGTTCAAGTTGATGCACTTGCTACCCATAAGGATTTTATTAAAGCTCGGTTTCAATTGTAAGATTTAAAATGCAAAGTTATGGTTGTATAAATTTGAGATATTGAGTTTCATTGCAACAATTTGGGGTTTTATATGACGTAAAAGGATGAAGTTGTTGCCTTATGAGTCATTTATCTCGTCATCCACGCATTCTCCATTTGGTTTTTGGGTTATCATTTATTTTCTTCACCATTCAAAATTGTAAAAAATAAATATCCTTCTCTTTAGCAATGGTATAACAGAATCCTATTTCATTTGAAAGAAGAAATGCAAATATTAATTGGTATTTCCTGCTAAAGGGTACCCACCTTGTGAGAAGTTGTGTCCTTGCCTTGTCTTGGCATTTTTGATAAGGGATGATTATTTGCATCGGGTTGTTGCTACATAAACTTTCTCACCCTCTGAACTATTGTTAATACTTTGTTTTGAAAAAGGTATATATCGCTCGGTAAATAGTCGCATGAGTGTTTGAGCTAAATTTGAATGCATGCCTTTGTTTTCCAATCTGGGTATATTTTCAAACTTATCATGTATATAATTCATTGTCATATCTCGTAAGAAAAGTTGAATGCAAAATATTGCAGTGTGATATTTTCTCTTTGGAGAGTAGCACAAAGAAAATAATAGTACTTCAAATATGGGCATTATACTAAGTTGTAAAGAGTCTTGTTTCAAACAGGGGTTTCAATTGATCCATAAAAAGTTACCTTTCACCTTATTGATCGATATTGGTGCTATTATGTTCATGCAAGAAGGTGAATTTATAATGAAATAGAGTTAGAGTCTAACCCTTGTTATGAGTTGAATTCATTAAGAAAGAGACTTGACACTAAAATACATTCTTGGTTAATATTTGTGTCATTTAACAACCCTTCATTATTCTAAGCCTCCCTTTCTCAAATCTAAGTTATTGTTAAATAATATTTAATGAACATTTAGTGAAAGTTATATCTTTCTTTTATTTTCATATAGTTAATAATTTTTATGTATTTAATGAGTGTAGAATAAAAAATGACTTTTGCATATGATTTTAGATGAGCTTTTTCAGCAAAGACTATAGGGGAAGTAGGACAGGACAAGGAAGAAGGCCAAACGTTGTTTGGCAAGAGGGGGTAAACAAGATAATCGGATTTTCAGTACATTTTGAAGCCAATTCAAAAGAATTCAATCAACTGGTACAAATTAACACTTTTCTCTAGGAGGACAACAAACCTTACCCTAGCCTTTTGCATCTATAAATGCACCTCTGCAACCTCACCCAAGTATTGTTGATGTTCTTGAATTACCTCAACCAATGAATGTAAATGATGGATGGGAAGAGCACCATGTTAGACATGCATCTGGAATTATAAATTGGCCCAGTAGTCCAAAGAATCCTCCAGTGCTTGTTACTACCCCTATACTTCCTTCAGTTAATTCTTTTGTTAAGATCTCCACAAGTCATTGAAATTAAGTCCTCTCCTCTATATCTGTCACCTGATAATAAGAAAGGAAAGAAGATTTTGAATGAAATGCACAGTATTGACCATGGAAAATCAGACAATCAAAAGATAGGGGAAGAAGGAAAAAGGGAAATTTCATTTATGGGATATGTATCATGAATTGCTCTAAAGGATATTTTATTTTGTTTTCATGATAGTGTGTTGTTAACTCGGACTGGATAATGGATTTTAAATTTTGTCTAGTATCGAAGCTATGATATTTATTTTGAAAGTTTAAATGCCATGCTTTATGAAGTTTTGAAACAAATGGAGGAACAAATAGTACATGATTATATAATCTATGGTTCTTCATTATATGTTTTCCATATTATACATATGGATTTATGATATAATGTTTGAAATGATAAATCGAGACGAAGATGTGAATATGATATAAGTTATGTTTCATAAATGAGTCTAGTGGGACCCCTGCCTATCTTAAGTAAAAGTTACGTACATAATATTATGACCTCTTATTAGTTACTTCATTGATTCATAGTATCCTTTTGTTTCTTGTAAAAAAATCATTAGTAAGAAGTAAAGCAGTTAAACTAATTAACTACAGGGAAATGGTACAAAATAAGATGAAGATATCGATGAAAGGAGTTCATTCATCAATAGAGAGGTATGCTAAAGCTTTGGGAGTTTTCTGAAAGTGATTATTCTTCACCATTCTAAGTATTATGTGGGCTAAATTGTTTTGTTGAAAGTGGGAAATTTATTTAAAAGTGACAAAGAAAGGAGAAGTGATATTGATTTTTTGGTCTTCTCTTTAAGGTTATTTGTTTTCCTGCATTTGTTTGCACTCTTTAGTAGTTTTGAATATGTTTAGTGCTAATTAGTGACTCCTTTTGCAGAACATAAATTGTGTGCTTCCCATTACTTGAGGTGGTCCAAGTCAAATTTTAGGACTTCTTTCTCTTTTTATGGAACTTGGTTTCCTTTGTATGAGTCTGTTTACATCTGAAGCTTCCAAAGACTTCTTTGGTCCAAGTTCTCACATGAACTTGTAAAGGTTTTTAGTTCAAAACTAATGTTTGGTTATTTAATAAAGGATCATTTCATTTTCCTCATGGGTGGCTCTTACTTCATTTCTTTCAAGTGATCTTTTAGGTTTTTTTTATTTTTAGATTCCATTCATTAGTATTGTTGTTACTCATTTTAAATTTGAAGACTTTTATGTATATGCTTATGTACATTTCAATTTTGGCACAACAATAGATTCCCTTATTTTATTTTATTTTTATGTATAGTTAGTTATAAACAAAAGAATAAAAATTATAAATTATAAAAATAGATTATGTTTAGATCAAGGTTCATTCATTTGAAACCTTGATTACCTTTCTTATGCTATAAACACAGAGTGATAAGGTCACTTACCTCACTTATCCCTACGAGGTTTGAAGTGTCTTTGTGTGAAACATTAAAATTTCCTACTCAACATTTTTTGGGCAACCATACTGGGGATATTTTCAAGTCCTTAGATTATTTCTTCTTTTCTCGAATTTCTTATTGTTCTCATGACCTTGTCAATGGCTCATCAACCAGACATTCGAATCCAATTTTTAAATCAAACCAATATTAATAATAATAATAATAATCTAATTTTAAGGTCACGACCAAGCAGACACCAAATTGGTGTATGAGACCCCCTTGTTTGTGGGACAAGGGACCCCCTCCACCCAACGATTTGACTAGTAAAGTCTATGGAGGTATACATACCCTACCCCCCTCTGAATTTGAACTCGTTTGGTTATATATTAGAAACTGCCATTTCTCATGAACAACTTGAACACTCTTGGAACATCATTGCTCGTGATATAAAGATTCAAGAGAAAAGAGATTTTCATGAGAGACAAATTTGAAATCGTCCTCCACAACTTTGAGATATCTTATGTCCATTCCTCTTCAATATTCACACAAAGTTAGAAACAAATCTCCCGAATTTGATCCTTTGGCTGAAATTGGAAGACAAAAAAGAATTTTAGAAGGCCTTTATAGAAAGCTTCGACAATCTCTTTCTAATTCTGAAACAGAAGTTACAAGTTTATCCCGAACCTCTTCACCAAGAAAGAATAACATGACTTCTACTTCAAGTACAACTCAAACATCTTCCTCACAAGCCTCAACTTCTCAATTAATTTGAAGCAAGTACAACAATTTTAATATAGTTCATTCCACAACTAATCCAGCGAAAGTTATTTGGAAATATGAGTTGTTTCAATTTGAAGAAGATGCTAACACCACCTCGTGGCATGTACCTTCACCTTTGAATTTAAATCCAACAACTACTCCTCTTCCAAAATTTAAAGACCATTTTCCCAATTTTTCGGGTGATTGAACTATTTATGTAGATGGGCATTTGATTGCTTTTTCTAATGTCTTTTATAATATTGGTGCTAATGATAATGATACATGTATGAGATTGTTTGTTTTTTCTTTGAAAGGGAAGGCAATTGTTGACTTCTTCTAATTGCCTCCTAAAGATTTTTCTGTAACTTGGCTTGAACTTTGGTATTGGTTCAAATCAACTTACGGACATTGACCTCAAAGTCCAACAGATTTACTAAAACATTATAACAATTTGGCTCACAATCAAGGTGAGACCATCAAGTCTTTTAACTTACGTTTGTATAATCAAATTCCAGAAATCATTAGGCCTCATAATCAAGCTTCTCTCATGCACTATTACAATACTCTTCCTTCTATTGGATAGAGAACATTGACATAAACACCCTTGGCTTTCCCCAAACTTTGCTATAGAAAGAAAAATGGCCATTTTTTCCCAAGGAAAACCTCATGGGGAAACCCCCAAACACTTCCTCGCATTTCATGGATGGTACTTGTTACCCCCCCATGCCTAGGGGTAACTAGAGGAGATCATGTCTCATGACCCGCAATGGAGACAATGATTATGACCATGATGATGATTAACATGCCCATAGATTGCAGTCCAAAAGCCCCCCTTAGATGCCTCTTACAGCTATAGATCAACCAAGATCATCACATCTAGACAACTCAGTGTATGGGAGATGGTAATCCAGCATCACCATGGGGTATGTTAGTTCTTCTTTCATGCGAAGTGTTGTGCTTAATTTGTCGGGCACGTGGATGAGGATCATTGGTTGAAGTTGGATAATGGATCATTGGCTTGGGAAATTGTGTTTGTTTCCTTGTTTCACCTTGGTGGCCAGCTTATGTGCCTTAGTCCTGTGTTGTCACCACCCAGGGAAAAGGGGTACTACTAGGGGGGGCTCACAAGCATAACGTTTTGTTCCCCACCATACTTAACACTTTCCATCCTAGATCTTATCATAGTGTACTAAACTTCGTTAATGGGTCATGGTCCATTCTCTCATGAGAAGAAGGGGCTAAAGGCCCAAAGGTTGATGCAGTTGCTATATGTATGTTATGTAAAAAATGATAAAGGCCACCTATAAAAGCCACAGGCCATCTTGAGCTCTACCCCCTCTAATGGTAATCACCCCTTGTCCTAATACACTGAATGCACACTTATAACAAAACCACAGCCTAGTAAGAAAATAAAAGAATAACACTTGAAACATGTAATGGGGACTTGCAAAAAAATAAATGGGTATCAAAAGGAAATTGAGGGTTTTGGAATGCAAAAAGTAACGAGGAAAGGGTATCTCAAGCAGCAAGCACTCCCTCGAGCCTCTACACGGGCGCTAATAGAAATGGATTTAATGACACTGTAAGCCATGAAGTAAGCCCAATTGCATACCACTATCACATTTACTCTTGAAGGGTTTCTTTCTTTCATTACTTCCCTCGGGACATATCCCTCTACCTGGGTCTTTTATTCCACCGTCTTGGTTGGCACACCTAATAGGGTTGGATGAAGGCCCTCCCATATTCAAACTTGCCAGCTTACATGAGGTCTTGGGTCGATGTGATGCTTGAAGGGGATACTGAGGTGAATTGTTTGCATGGATTATATCTTACGTAACAACTTACTTTGCATGACTTAAGGACCAATATCTCTTATGAACATTGGTTTATCTTGTCTTATATTTTGCTTTGTTTTGGATAGCCCTGACATGGTTCTTTGAGGGAAGTCCTAGGTTTTCACCTAGGACGTTGTGCCCTTATTACATGGCTTTGGTATGGGTGATGCAGAGTAGTGAGTTATCCGATGACTTGCGACTTCCCAGCATGATCTATCACATCTTTAGAACCTTGGACAATGGATAGATGGGCTTGGTTTTAGCAGATTTGGTCACGATGGAACACAAATGGAATGAAATCCCACATGTTGGGTAGTGAACCCCCAGGGCTTATTACTCATCGGATGGAGAATGTTGCAGTCGCTGATGGTCGGACACCATGCAGAGATGAGATGCAACTTCCTCCAAATTGGACGCAATTCCCTAGGCCTCCTTCTGATGATGATGCCACCTTCTAGGGTTTTGATGGAGTTAGGGTTTGATGCCACTTGGGGTACCATTGATGATTTGGCATGACCATGGACGAGACACGCCATTTCTCAACACTATACATCGAGATGTTGCCACGTGACCTTGGGAGGCTTGACGTCACCACACGTGTGGAATTTATGATGTATTATTTGTTAACATTTTAATTAAAAAGTACCTAGGCAAGTGTTTCTCATCGCCTAGGCCCCTAAGGGGTGAGAAAGTGCCTAATGTGGACCCTAGTCATTTAATTTGTGAGATGCAAATTAAAAGGTGACTTTATGACTTTAGTGAGGGGGTGAGTGAAGAGACACTCAATCTCATCCACTCATCTAATCCAATCTCAACCGTTGGATTAAGAGACTCCTCACCTACCACCATGAGGTCGATTAAGGTATAGGGGCGCACCATTGAGTTGGTTGTTGTTCATTGTTGAGAGAGCAAGAGCAAGAGAGAGGTCGAGCTTGAGATAGAGGCAGCATATGCAGAGCTAGGGCACGAGTTTCAAGGCAGCTAGCAGGCACGAATTTCAAGGCAGCAGACAGCAAGGAAAAACAATTTGTACAGTACGGATTTGAGGGGTCGTACAACATTAAATGTGCACAGATTTCAAGGTAGATAGCAGCACGTTTTTCTAAGAATATTGGCATGCATTCCAAGGCTGTCGTACAGTATTTTCAAGCACAGAAATCGAGGAGGGTGTTGGCCATGTTTTTCTGAGCAAGAAAAATCTGTACAATCCATATGGACCTGCACAGAATTCGAGGGTCGTACTGTCATAAATTTTGGGCACAATTTTCTAGAGTATTGGCATAGTTTTCAAGGTATTACACTGTTGGGTATTTCCGTACAGTTTGAGCAGAAGTTTGGCATGCAAAACGAGGACAATAGATACAACATTCATTGTTGGTACAGTCGTACAGTGTACGAATTTCTGGCACAGAAATCGAGGAGCATTTCCAGGGTTGTTCAGAAGGATTTTTGTTGAAGAAAGTCTGAGATAAGTTTGTGTAATTTCTGAAGATGAATATGTTGTAAATGAAATTTATCAGAAGCTCCTAAATAATAAAATCTCCCTCTCTCACTGGTTTTCCCCTTGTGGGTTTTTCTAGGGTCATTGTTAGACCGAAAATCTCTGTGTTAATAATTTTGAGTTTATTTGCTGTTGATATTTTATTTCTGCATTAAAAATGAAGTTCAGAATCCTCATGTTTCAGTTCTGAAAATTATTTTTTGGTGTATTTAATTGGTTGTTATAAATCTGGGTTTTGGCATTAAACATTGGCTGAAAAATCAACGAGACTGAAACTGGGTTGGGGTCTGAAATTTTACATTATTTGTATTTTACCATTTTGTAGAGGTTACCTGAGGGGTCGGCCCCATTCATTATTGAATTTTCACTTGTTATGTGAAAAAATGCACTAGGTTTTCCACATATAAAGAGGTTGGCACTAGCATTCATCCAAATCATCACTTTTTCCTCACTCATTAGTGGGGAAACACTTTTAAAATTTCCACTCCTTTAGCCTCTTTGGCTCTTTCTCTCTCATGCTAGTCTTGGAAGAGGTTGTTTGTGGATATGTTGCTCTTTTGGATGATAAATTTCTGCAATTGGGGTTTTGGTGTTCATGCTACTTGGAAAAAGTAAGTAATTTTCTGCAATTCTATGTTTCTTGTTGATGTTGAAGGTTAAATCATTATCGTGTTGCAAGTATTCTTGTTTTGTTGAAACCCTAAGAGGAAGACATAAGTGTTTCTCTTCCTCACATAGTCTTTATTGTCCAAGTTTGTAAAACGTTCTTGCTAGGGTTAAAAACCTAAGGTCCAAAATACTTAAAGGTTTTAACCCTAGACTTTGATAGGTTTTAACCCTAGACTTTGATCATTGACCTAAGTGAAGCTCAGAGAAGGGAAAAATGGCTCCTAGGGCCCAAGAGTGTTTGCACCCTAGGTACCTTCTTCCTTGAAGTCTAAAACCTAAGGCCCAAGTGTGTTTGCACCTTAGGGTTTAGACCGTGCCTCTCTTGTTTCATCTAGATCAATCTTCAAGCTAATGCATTTGAGACTCCATAAGCCCTAGAGGACAACGACACTAATCTTAAAGTGTTATTGTGGTTAAAGTAGCTATTAAAATCAATTTTCTCTCTCAAACATCTTATTAACATTGCTAACCCTAACTCTAGCAAACTTTAAATATTTGTTGTTGTTATAAAAGTTTGCTACAGCCACTGAAAACTATATAAAATTACTGCATATGCCCATTTATAAGTGGTTTAAGTTGTTCATAAATCACTTCTAACAATTGGATAATGTTACAGTTGTTAAATGCTTACGTTTCATGGTGAATTGCTACATTTATGAGCACTTTTACTTCTTGTTGTTGCAATCAATTAATTGTTGTTATAAACCTAGTTTACTGTTGTAATTTGCAACATCCATAGCATTTATTACTTGTCTAGTGTCTAAAGGGCTATTTTTGCACTCTATAACTTGATAAATGTCTATCTATGCTGCAAGTTGTTTATTGTCTCGTACAGGTACAACAATTATCTCGTTATCTTTTATCCCTCTCTTAGACCTAGACCCAACTAACAGGGGAACAAGATCGGGGACAGTAGGCTTGGCTAATCTTGCTATTTGATCCATTGAAGTCACTAGGGAAGCCTCCCTTGTGCTGGACCTTTTCCATCACTAAAACAAGGGAAGTCTCTACTTAGGTGACAGTAGTAGATTATTCCATAGTTACACAGATTTGGAATCTTATGGAGGGTTTTGCACTAGTACAAATCCTATGATAACAATACTCAGTGTAAACCTATCAGCACTAATTACGATTCCTGACCCAGTGAGGACATTGAGTGAGGCATGCAACATAGGCAGTGACCACAGGGAATCAACCCCATAAAATCCTACATGAAGTTCAAAGCACTCAACCACTCAAAGCTAACCCAATAGACATTTTACCCGGTGCTCAACTACAAACATTACTCCATCTAAAAATGTTTGTGTTTTTATAATCTGATAAAACTTTTAACATGTTTAGCGACAGTGTAAATTCTGAAGTCTACCTTACTGTCTTTTTATCTAAAAGATATATATCATAAATTTTCAACAGTCACTATAAACTTCCCACTAAAACCAAAATGAACTTGGAATTTCATAACAGCGCTGTTCAAACTTCAAATATCATTGATCAATTCTCTAATTAAATTGATTGTAAGATAAGTCATATAAATCTACTAGGTATAGAAGGACGTTAAAAAATAAATATCTAAAGCTTAAACATTTTATAAATTTAGTCTCTAGCTAGAAGACAACCTTAATAGTCAAAATCTATGATGCACATTTCGAGTTTGAAATAGAAGTTGATTGTCTTAGGAATCATAGAGGTCAGTCCTTCAACTTCAATTTTAGCATCTGCACCCTAGAATATTAAACATAAGCCCAAGGTATCCCATGTGGATAGCGAACATCGAAGTCTCCTACCTTCAGAGTGAGAATATCATAGTCTAAAATGAGGAGGTCATATACTTGCATACATGATTCAATATATATGTGCATGTGAAAGACCTATGAAGCAAACAAACAACTTCAGGCAAGGAACTGCTGACAGACTAGAGGGACGGAAGATGTTTAATTGTTAATTTCTGCCTGGAGTAATTCTTCCCATAATTCTGAGTTCCTTCTAAGACAAACTATCGTTGATGAGAATGAATTGAGAATGTTGAATTGTTAATTTCTGCCTAAGGACTTCTTCCTATAGCTCTGACTTCCTTCTAAAAACTATCATTGATGAGAATGAATTATTTACTTTTAGCATTTACTTGAAGATATTATGAAACATCAAGAAAGAAGCATGACCAAGATAACGATGAACAATATCTTTTAGTATTAAAAGAGATGAACACAGATGTTGTAACATTTCTCTTAAAAGCATACATAATACCTTTGACAGCAAGATAAGAAACTTCCTAGACATTGCCAGCCCAATTTTTCAAGAATCTCTAGAAATATTTACATCATTTCCTTGTAAAAATTGTCGAGCCTCAGTAAGGCATACTAGCACTTTACATTCATCTAGATTAGTGAAGTTTTCATTCCAATAGAAAGCTGACAGACCTTTATGGTCTTGGAAGCATATGTCTGAATCTTGATAAGTATTTTACGGGATTCAAAATTGTCCTTTCACTACTTTGGCAAATACAGTTTGCTCGTCAAACAAGAATATAAGATCCTTCAACCCCATCTCATATTAACAAATGAAAAAAATCATATAGTAGATGGAGATGACATCCATAAGGAATTTCCAGCTGCAACAAATACATGGTTCATAGCTCAGAAGAATCCCAACTTGCATCAACTGCTGCAATAATTTTCTCATGAAGCCGGGCACCAGAACAGGCAACGATGCCTCTATCAAGTCCTTCTAGGTAAATCCCCTTTGAGAAGTCAAGTGGAGATCCACCGGCATCAGTCACAACACCTCCTGCTTCTTGTATAATAAGAACTCCTGCTGCATGATCCCATATTTTCTCTTTGTATCCTGCCCTTGCGAACTTCATGAATATCTCCGCGTCACCTCGAGCTATAGCAGCATACTTTGCCATGCTATAAACACGCAACGGATGATTACTGATAAAGAAGACATACATTGAGTTAGTGGAAATCTTTTGATGCGAACATTAACATAATCTTAAATTTTTATAAAACCAAACAAATTCCAAAAGAAAAATTCACCTTAGTCCTAAGCTGTGAGCAAGTCCTGCTGTGAAGGAATGGCTTGAGTTTGCTTTTTCAACTGGTTCACAAAACGTTGCCAATGCAGGATCATCAATGGCTGAGACACTAACAGGCCTTGCTACATTTGACAATCCCAGCTTTATGATGTCATTGACTAAAGGTTCCATCCAAACTTGCCCACTGCCCTTCTGTGTAGAAAGTACATAGCCTTTACTCCATACACCAGATCCTGGAGGGGAGAGTTTTAACATGAGTTGGTAATATCGATAATGGTAGTTAAGCCACTCTCTTCTCAATGGATAATTTGGGCAACCCAGAACTCCAAGTACCACCTCTCCTTCCTCTATCATGGCAAGAGCTACTGCATATTGATCTCCCCGTATAAAACCAAGAGTGCCATCTACAGGATCCAGGACCCAGTGTCTTCCAGTTGGCCCACCTTTGGAGCTCCCCTTGTTGATAGCTTTAAGAACATCAACTGTTCCCAGTGGTTCCAGAGGAGGATTAAGCCCAAAAATAGCTGCTTCACTAAGACACTCATTCACAGTGCTGACCACCCTATGCAATAAGTCCATCCCTTCCACTCCTCTTAGTGCTTGAGTATCTTCTTCTGCAATCATAGAAATGTGCTCGCTAGCAAGAGAATGTGACAAGACCCAGCTAACAACTGCTTGCACACTCCAGTCTGGTCCAATAAATTACAATTAAAAATAAATTAGCTAAATGACAATTACAAGTGGCCAGTCTGGTCCAATAAATTACAATTAAAAATAAATTAGCTAAATGACAATTACAAGTGGCCAAGCTGAAATAGAACATAGAGATCAAAAAACAAAAGACAAAAAGGTAATTCTGAGATCACAACATGTAAGCAAATAAAGAAAATATATTTCAAGGAAAACTAAGAGCCATGCAACAAAGAAGACAAACTTCAAAGCTTGTAATGAAACTAAAATTATGTTACATGCTTTTTGAAAGTGGTTGCCAGGCTCAATACACAGCAATAATGCGCTTTGAAGAAAAACAAGATGGAGAGTTCCATGTAAAACACACAATAGTACCATCTACTAGTTAACCATAGGATATTCAAATGGAATATACGGCTCTGACCCAATTTAGTTCTTCCCTGATATATTTTTTTCCAAAGAAAAAAACTTCACAATTTCATTGACTTTTAAAATAGAAATGAAATTACATTCCATATATGCCTGAGGGCATTGCTTGACTTCAGAACAGTCCACCAAAAGGTATAAAAACAAGTTATAAGGAACAGGCCTACAGTCATCTTGTGCCACCTATGAGAACCCTCCTATTTGCTGCCAAAATAGCTCACACTATACACCTCAAAACTTAATACAAATCTTATCATAGTATTCGATATACAGATTTTACACAGACCTCAGAAACAGTACCTCTTGATAAAGCCCCCCAAAACTAATCAACCAGTCCAAGAGACTTCTTTTAACCAGTAAAATCAAACAACAAGGATGCAAATTAAAAGAGATGATTTAAAAAATAAATAGAGCTTCGATCATCCTGTTCTTCCATAACCTGCCAGACCCCCATATCCAAACTGAGTGCTTCTTTTGATAAGGAAACTGCCAAGTTATTTCTTTCTCTGAAGATGTGATTATAGGACACCTCAATGAAACTTCTGCCGTTTGCTCTGACCTCTTCCAGAATTGGGCAAAGTACAATGTTTTCACATGAGAAAGACCCCTCCATCCAGTTTATAATAATGAGGGAGCCTCCAAACACCTGAATTTTCTGTGCTCCTTATTCAGCTGCCAGTTTGAGTGCCAACTTAAGAACCATTAAATTTGTATAATTATTGCTTCCTTTCCCTAAGCCAGCTTTAAATTTGATATAATGAGAATCTTATAAGAAAATTATTCCACCAGCCCCACACACACTTGGACAGTTGTTTTAAAACTCGGACTCGGACTCGGACCAATCGGATTTCAATGACTCAGTTTACTTAAAAAACACAAAATATTTAAATTTTAATGAAAAAATTATATTTTAAAGATTCCAAATCATGATTTTAAAAAATTATTGAAATTTTGAAAGAAAGCAATATGAATAAATGAGCAAGAACATTTAAATGACAAACACAAATGACAAGCAATGTTCCACCATCGCTTATATTGGGATCCTAATCATTATTATCACCCTTTGCCTCTTGTCTAGCCTTTGCCTCTACCTCCATCCTCCAGGGACATCAGTCAAGACCACCCTATTTTTATGAAACTGCCTAATCCAAGCCTTACAATATGCTAGAAAAAGCTTAGCATGCCTAATCAATGATTTTGTTTGAGTGAAGGGTACATTTTTGCTAAGGCCATGATAGAGGAGTTGAACAATCAATACCACCAACATCAAGGTACATAAAGGGCTTGGTGTTCTTTATTAAATGTTGATCCCATACTCTCATACGTAATAGAATCCAACGAAAAATGTTGCAATCCTACTATTACCCCCTCTCACCTAGGGGTAATTAGAGATCATGTCTCATGGTCCACATTTCCAGATAGTGATCACAAAGATGATGACCATCATTTCTCCACAAACAGCAGCCCCTCAGATGCCTCCCCCCTCATCGTTTTTTTTTTTTGAAGGCATGGGGAAACCGGTAACACGTTAGAATTACCTGGGCATGGCCCAGGTTCAAATCTGTCAGCTGCCACTATAAACCCAAGAGTATATCTAACAGTCGGCAAGCCAGATATACCCGAAACTTGTGACTCAGCAAGGGCCGAGACGTCCCGACCGCCACGGGGTGGAAGTCTATCCCAGGGGTCGCCTACCCTTTGAGCCTTATCACAGCGAGCCAAAGTCTCGATGGGAATTGATCCCTAGTGGGCTGGGTGAAATTCACCGTCCCCCCTCATAGTTGCTTGGCTCACTCACCTAATCAGCAAGGTTCATTCAATGATGGTGGTCCAACACGCATGAGGTACATTAGTCATCGTCTCATATAAAGTGTTACATTTAATGCATTAGGCATTTAAGTGAGGATCATGGGTTGAAGTCAAATAATGGACCATGATGCTTGAAAGTTATACTTTTTCCTTGTTTCACCTTGGTGGCCATCATATGTGTCCTAGACCATTGTTGTCACTCTTGGGGAACAGGGGTACTACTACTGGGAGGCCTTGATAGGCGTAACGTACCACTCCCTCCCAGACTTAACACATTCCATCCATATTCCTTTAGTTGTCCTACCTTTTGGAAATGGTTGTTACATGCCTAGCTTTTAAAACTGGATATGTTCGTTATCAGACCGCCCAATCGGCCGAGCAGATGGTTGGCCGAGTCGAACAAGCCTTCAACTCGGCTCGGTGACCGGTTTGGTATCTAATCAGCCGAGTCGAAGCCGGTTCGATACCAAACCGGTTGAATCAGCCAATTTTGTTCCTGCTCAGTCGGTTGGATGTTGGACCCACCCGCGTACTATCAAGACTCAAAACTTAAAAATCTATTACTCAAGCTAGCCGTTTTTTACCTTGCCAATAAACTAAAGAAGGAGAAAGCACTAAGGCCTAGGGTTTCTACACCTTAGTGAGTCTTTCTCCCCTAGGGTTTCATTGTTGAGGCCTTGCCTTAGCAACACCTCAACATCTAACCCTCTTGTCTTTATTTTTATCACTATCATCACAGTCCTTCAACATTTGTAGCCCATTTTTACTCCATTTGCCCTAATAAAGCACTGATCTAAGACCTCCATTGTTTGAGTACCTTGGTCACAACTTCAAACAACCAAATACTTTGAACAACTACTAATCCTTCTAACCCTAGCCTAGACTAACAATCACTAACCCTATTGTTGTCGTCATCTTTGCATGCTATAAACATCTCTATGCAGCATTTATTTTATCATTAAAGCAATTGAATGATTGGCTAAGGCGTTGTTTCTAAAGTGTTGATATTGTTACATTGATTGCCATTAGCATTTATTGTGAAGTGATATATTATAATCATTGCCATTGTATAAACATTGATTTACTTCATAAATATTATTGCTCAATTGCTTATTATCGGAAAGTCATTGATTATATGAAGTACTAACCAGCAAGTGAGCTTGCACATGTATAGTTTCTTTGTTGCTTTGTCTCAGGCAGGTACACTGTTTGGTTATTACTTATCTTTATTGGTTGATTAGCCGGGACTTTATGATCGGTGGTGACTTGTGAGGGGGACTATTATCACTTAGCCTTTTTAGCCTTTGCCTTCTCAAAACCACAGGTCACCGGGGACATCTCCCCTGGGCCTTACCTCCCTAAACAGAAAGAGATATCCCATTGAGGTGACAGTGGTGGGATAGTCTCAATTTCGCTAGTTTGCCCTTCTTCCATCCGTCTTTTACCTTAACTACAAACTGTATGATAATAGGACCCATCACTTCAAGTGGGTGCATTGCATTGGGATCTGTGTACCTTGCCTCGAGATCTATGACACTACATTGGGATCCATGATGCTGCATTGATACTCATGTACCTATATTTGTCCATATCTACAAGCAATGGGTTTCATGCCATTTTTCTTGGGATCTGTGTACTTCATTGGGATACATGTCACCGCATTGGGATCCGTGATAGTGCATTAGGTAATGATGGGGATGCCACATCATCACAGTTGCCACATGGACCACTCCTGGATGGCCCACCTTGCTCAGTTGGAAGCTTTCATTCACATGCATACATGATTATTCCCTCCTATACCACATGTGGGAGATTAGTTGAGGTTGTTGAGAACTTCTAAGAGGTGGTTACACATGGTCACAGGTTGTTACAGCGATTAAAGGTTGATGTGGTATTGACCACATTATTTATTTTAAGGAGTGCCCTAGTTGAGGCGCCACACGTGACACTTTACATTGGATCCTCATCTTGGACGTCCCACACGTGCGACATGACGTCATGTTTGCTGGGAGGTTGTTATATTTGGAGATGCTCTCTTCCTCACTTCTGGGAGTTAGTTAGTGAAGCACCCTAGTCCTTAGGCCTATTGTTGACCATTTCTTCACTCATTGGAGGGACGTTGGCACTTTTTGAGGGTGCACTTGTCTTGGCCTCTCTGGACCACACGTGTGACCATTTGTTACACATTTGACCACCTTTTAGTGAGACACTCTTGTATTGGAGGATTATGAGGATGGTTTTACGCCCACACATTGTATTTAGCTCATGGTTTTGAGTTTGCACATTGTATTAGCACCTTTTATTTAGGAGGCTCCTTATCTATATAAGGAGGATGCCTCTCTCATTTTCATTTGTTGGAGAATATTGAGAGCTTTGCTTACAAATTTCTTGTGTTTCTTATATTTCTTCTAAGTGTTGTTCTAGCATATTTTTCAAGGGCTTGTTAGAAATTTTTCAGGTGTGTTCGAAGGAGCTACTACAAGGTCAAAGAAGGGCATCTTGCTCCACTTGAGAGGTGTTATCCCCCCACTTTAGGGATAACTAAGGAGATTATGTCTCAAGGCCCACAGGTCCTAGACATGGAGTACCGAGAGCCAGATCGACTTGAGCATGGCCCTGGAGGGCCTATCCTTTCTTTTCTTCAGCACCTCCACCTTGAGAGCAGCCGCAGCATCCATCACCTCGACCTAGTCCTATAGCAGAGATGGATCTTGCTCCATGAGGTAATGAGTTCGGGTATCATGGTATGTGTCACTTTGATCCTCAAAACCTTTGAATATGTGCATTTAGTTCTTTTTGTTTCTAACGAGTGCTTGGATCTTATACTTATCCACTTGACCATGTCTGGAGGAATGACAGGATGCCCTAGTAAGCTTGTGCTCATAGGTTTTGAGTTGCCACTGGGGGGGATTCATGAGAGGCCATAGTCCGCTGCCACCATACTTACCACTTTCCATCTTTTTCCCGCTCATCCATCCCATTACACTGGTCCGGGCATTGGGTTGGCCAATTATTTAAGGGTTGCACCTTGCCTTGTGGGAAGAAGGGGCTAAAGGCCCAAAGGGTAAAAGCAGCTGGCAAAAGATAGAAGCCAAAGAATGAAACCTCGAGATGCTTCGCCCAAGGATCCCCGAGAAAGCAGTAAAAGGCTTCTCAGCAAGAAACAAAGGGACCCATAAAAATAATAAAACAAGACCTAGTCAGAGGATAGGGGGTCTCATCACGAGCCATCCGATTAGGTCCATGGGCATCTAGCGGTATGACACTACTAGCAGCTGGTCACCACGCCAGGGTGGTGGCTCTTGGTGGCATAGCCAAGAGAAAGGGGGTCTCATCACGAGCCAGACTTCTCATTTCCATGAAAGTGCTTGTGGGTAACATTGCCACCACTGGTTACCACGCCAGGGCAGTGTCCCCTGATTAGCTTCTTGGAACAAAAAAGCAATAAAAGAATAAAGATAAAAAGGCATGAATGGACTTGGAAACATTTGCATCCATGACAGGTGCAGCTCACCCTCTACAGAGGCACCCACAGGTAAGCCATGCATTTCCCTACTATCACTGCACCCCTTGTCCAGACATCCCTTACCACCTTATCCACTCACATGGCTTGGATTTAATTCCTCCTGGAAACATCCCACATCCAGTGAGCATTAGCCCAATAGGACGCCCTGTCACTTCCTCCAAACTTGGCTTGCAAATTAGTATAATGTCTTTGAGCACTTGTCCGGGTGAAAAGAGTTTTATGCACTGTAATGTCCCCAAGCCAATATGCCCAGAACATCACGGTTTGGATGAATTTTAAACTTTTACTGAGTGTGGCATTTCATCAAACACTTTGTTGATTTACTTGTTTGTATGTGTTTACTGCAGGTTGACCTCTTGATTTCGGCCTTAGGGTTTATGTTCAATAATCACACATAGATTTGAAGATACAATCAATGAAAGTACGAGATACACCAAATATGGAACCAATAGCAAGATCTGACCTTTATTAATATAATGAGCAAGAACATGATACAAGAGTGAGGCCGATCTGGAATGCTCATCAGATGGCTCCAATAAACATAATAGAAGCTGCTACAAAATGCTCCAATAGAAGACTACAAGCCTCCAAAGGCTGAATACTCAATGAAGACCAATGCAAGAATAGATCTGGGCCGTATGAACTTTCAAGTGCCAAACCCCTAAGCAGGAAGATGCCACGCCCTGCTGGAACACTAAATAGCCTCAACAATTCGGCCCTGCTGACAAATATGTCCAAACCCTCCAGTAAATATGCCAACTATAGATCGAGCAAATGCAAGGACAACCTAGGTGCTCAAATCTCCAAGACCCCTCTCACAGTCATGGATCTAGCCTCCCTCCAAGGAATGATGCGCTCCCCTGGATGCTTGAAACCCAAGATAATTCGGCCTGTCTCCTAGAGGCTTCCAAATGCTCCACAAAACCACTAGAATGATAGATCAGGGCTTGGTTACCTCCCTGGTGAAGTCCCAAGAGAAATGATGAAGATCTGATCTACCAAATGGCTGAAATCACTTTCTGAAGTGTGCTCCTCTCCTCCAATTCGTCCCATGCATCCAATAAATCAAATGACACATAAAACTCCATCGGAGTGCACTAGATCTAATGGCCACGACCCTGAAAGGAAAACCCAGGTGCTAGAATCTCCAGAAGCCCTGCCAATCACCTGGAACGAACTTCTCTCAATGGATGGTGTGCCCCCCTTGCTGGAAACCCCCCAATGGTGCGCCCTCCTTCTCTTCCTGTGTTTGTGGCTAGTGTAAAACCCTCCTGCACTGAGTAGATCTAAACTAGAATGGTGTGGGGGAGTATTGCATCCCCGAGACCAAGCTTGGGACAAGCTAGGTGGAATCTTTCACCACCGAATCGTTCTCTAGGGTTTGTTAAGTCAAAACCCTCAAAACCCCCAAGGTATGGGCTCTCTAGCTAGAAGCCAGATATCAAAATGGTAATCATACATGAATGAGAGAATAGAGGCCCTTGCCTCTCCTTTATACTTCCTGCTCACCTTGTCTCTCCAAAGTGACTTTTCTTTTTTAATTATTAATTAATTAGTTAAATCACTTTAATTATTAATTAATTAGTTAAATCACTTTAATTAATTAATTAACCTTTTTACCTCTGAAAAGCGCCTTATCTCTCCTTGTGGCTTCCCTGGCCACTGAAAGTCACTTCTCATCATCCTATCTTGTAGTGTTGTTCCTCCCGATTCCAATGAGCTATTACACTGAGAGGTTCCTCCAAGTAAAGAGCCCAAAATGCCCTCTTCAGTGAATTTAATTAACCTATAGCTCAAAATACTCAAAATCATGGAAATCATCGGAATGCAACAGAACCAAAGCCAATCTGTGTGGAACGGATCATAATGATGAAATAGGATGAGCGATGCAAGTTGGACCCCAAAATATCCCTCAATAGCTCATGTACTTGCTATAATCTCCATCTGGCTGCTTTGGTCATCATAACACCCTGTGATATCCTGATGTCCCAAAGTGGGGACATTACAGTCCTCCCTGCTAGAATATTGCTTGTCTTCAAGCAATAACTGAACCCATCCAAATACAATACTGGGGTCCCATGTCCACCTGTGGGACACACAATATGTCCCATCCAGAGATGAACTATCATACACTCCACCCCCTGGGTCCCATATCAGGAAATGAACTGCAATACCCTGTGAAGCATAGTCCTGAAATATATCAACTCCGTGAAGCTCCTGCACATGACACATGGCCTCATCCCGGAATGAGTCCATCCTCCAAGATACTACCAAGATCAACACGGCCTCCATCAACTGCACATGTTGATGCCAGAATGAGGTACTGCAAGACCTCTGTGAGACATCCTCAAGTGATGTGCTCTCCTCAACACTGAAGCTCAATGGAAAGTCAGAACAACTTTCCTCTACAAAGGTCCACTCGCCCCTGTCAGTTAGTGAAATGCTCAACCTTGCAATCCTTGGGCCCCATGCTAGTCTATGTCGAAGATCACCATGCTGGCACTGCATTACGCTGACCCTACCTGACTGCTCCCTATATATATATTGGATCCTCCACTCCTGGAACCTCAAACTGAAGTACCTGTGGCAATTGGACCTGTTGTCCAGAAGCTGCATCTGTAAAAACATCTCTGTGGAAGTAGTACCTGTTATCGCTCAGTTTGTAGTATAGGTTAAGTAGCTTGAAGGCAAGATTCTAACTGGCGTAACAGGAGCTTCCCCACCCACTGTCACCTCGATGGGGAGCTCTTTCTATTTAGGGTGGCTAATCCCAAGGGAGACGTCCCTAGTAATCTGGGGTATTAAAAGGAAGAGGATCAAGGGTTTGAGGCTCAAAAGGTTAAAATAGGTTTTCCCTTCACAGATCACTGCCAAGAAGATAGTCAAGGAGAAAATAAAACCACAAGATAGGCACCTGTTTGCGAGACAAAGCAAAAATAAAGCTAAAATGTGCAACAGTGGTTAGTACTTCATAAATTAATGACTATCAACAATTAATATATATGAGCATAAATGGCAGTAATTATTGACGAAGTCAATGATTGCAATAAATGACAATGTTTTATAATATTACTTCTCAATAACACTGGATATGATATAGCATTCAATGTATAAAATCAATCCTTGAATTACCACAACGCATTAAATATCATCAAATGCTCACAAAGACTTGCTGCGTCACTATACTAGGGTGACGTCAGCTTAGTTCTAGGGTTAGTTTGATAGGCAATGAGGTGGACGTTTTGCAAAATAAGCCAATGAAAATACTCAACACTTCAATGTCTATTGCTAGATGACTAAGCCACAACGTTTCATATCAAGCAAGAGCTAGAAGGAGGCATGACGTCATCACAGATTTAGGGTTAGTAGAACGCTAGAGTTAGTTAGGGTTTGAAGTTTAAGAAGTTTAAAAGGTTTGTTTTGACACAAGAGGCTCAACGTTGGAGTTCTAGACTAGTGCCTTGTTATCGCTCAGTTTGTAGTCAAGGTCAAGTAGCTGGAAGGTAGGGACCAAATTGGCGTAACAGGAGCTTCCCCACCCACTGTCACCTCGATGGGGGGCTCTTTCTATTCAGGGTGGCTAATCCCAAGGGAGACGTCCCTAGTAATCTGGGGTATTTGAAGGAAAAGGATCAAGGGGTTAAGGCTCTAAGGTCAAAGTAAGCTTTCCCTTCACAGATTACTGCCAAGGAGATAGTCAAGAGGAAGATAAACCACAGTAAAAGCACCTGTTTGCGAGACAAGGCAAATAAAACTAAAATGTGCAACAATGGTTAATACTTCATAAATCAATGACTATCAACAATTTATATGTATGAAATACAC
>JASDQU010751278.1:6850-17210 GCA_032191745.1 Picea mariana | reverse complement strand
AGCGTCCAAAGTCCAGTGAGTATTAAACAATTATCTTAGCAAGCATTACAGGGACACTGCCTCCGAAGAAGCCTTCCACCAGGAAATCGCCAAGAGCGCCAAAGCTATAAGAATCAGAAGTAGGAGAGGGCTCCCCCTCAACAGTTGTAAGAAAATTAGAGTTCCCTCCCAAGCCAGTGTTTGTCATTACGACGATCATCAAGGAGCCCTTTGTCCAGACCCCAACGTTTGGAGATACAGAGGCGAGTATTGGGGCCAAGACAACTTTTCCTCACTGGGAAGAAGTGTTCAAGAAAATCAAGAAGGAAGAACCCCTCGAGTATACCCCACACAACGACCCTGAGACAAGGAAGCTCGACGACGATGTCCTCCCAAATATTCATAGGGCTTATTTGCACATGGTGGCAAGCCGATCTCTGGTCTTTCCTTGCATTGAGCTCCTGAAGTGGCTTATTGACCACGCTGATGCACAAAAATGTATGATTAATGATGATAACGACGAATGCGTCGGGGTTTTCCTGCCATCAGAGGTTCAGAGTTACTACAAGCTCAAGGACTCTGAGCTAAAACTGAGCACTGATTTTGTCTTGAGTTTCTATGCGTCATACGATACCAGCAAAATCATGGCGTCTTGGTGGAGGGAAGACAAAAAATTCACGAACCAGACTGCTGGCTGGTACCCAACAACCAATCTCAGGGAACCATACATATATCTCATGGCTCTACTTTGCAGGTTACACGGGGAGAAGGACTGCTCCCGATTTTTAGAAGCTTGGATGCCTCTAGCTTTCACAGTCACCATTTCAGGTGCATGCTTCAATTGGGGTGCCATCATCTCCAAACAACTGAGCACCTGCATAAGACAGGCTCAGGTGCCGAAGGAGGGAGATACCCCCACCTTCTACATGGCCTCGTACCTACTGGACGCCATCTGCGCCAGGAACACTTTCTCTGGGATGAACCTGAATTGGCACTCTTCGAAGCTCGCGGTCCATGTATACTTCAGCATCTTATGGGAAAACAGGTACAAGAAATCCTATGCTATTATCTGTGATTAGTTTATTGCACGCATTTACTTTTTTCTCTTTAGGAAAGAATGCCCTAGGCTGTCAGATGAAGCAAAGAAGGTTATAGCCAAAATTGGTCACTGGTATTTAGATGAAAGAGAAACCTACATCAGGTTTTTCGGCGCCACGGGGTCACCCCACTTATAACCCATTTATGTTCTCGACCGACTAGTGTTAGGGGAAATTTGCTATCAAACCATCCTGCAGAGATACAACGCAACTTTAGTAAAAGACAAGAAGCGATCTTTCATACCGTATGGGTTTCATACTAGCTTTTGCATGGTCAAGGACACCGTGCATGCTAAGCAACTTGGGCTAGGTCAATTAGAATTTCGGTTCCAAAATTGTCGATTCCGCAAACATGATCCGAAGGGCCTTGTTCTACAACATGCGTCGCAGGTATCATCTTGTTGGCCTTATGCCCATGACTGGTTCGAAGATGAAATTTTCATTGAAAACACTCAAAACTGGGATGAGGTGGCGACCAGGAAGGCTGATCCTCGAGGAACCAGGTTTAAAGCTATGAACTACGAAGAGAAAGCAACGTATTTGGAGCAGGAAGTTCAAGAAATTAGCCAACACCCGACATGCGTAGTAGCATATGAATTGGAGGAAGGAATAAGTGATCCCCAAGAATACATTGAGGCTGCAAGAGCTCATCAGGAATCCCCGGCACAAATCAGGGATCTCCCTGAACATCAAACTACACAAGAAAGGGGCGCACTTTTATACCAACAAACTCAGCTACTAATGAAGAGGATGCAAGATGAGTCATACCTTATCATAAGATATGCGATAACAACTACCGTCCAAAGCATCCCAACAGAGTCGAGCGATCCTGGTGCAACAGTGGCCGATAACACCAATGGGTTAGTTAACCCTCAATCTACAACATCGCCAATCAATCCCTTGGAAGGAGGGGCAGCTCAACCAGAGACAGGCTGGGTGTCGATAGAAACACAAGCCCCCAATCCCTTGAGCACACTTATACACATATACAATGACGACGAGAATCCGGAGCTCGCTCGCGACACCCCGGTGTGGGTCCAAGAGGAAGAAGGTCCCGAGAAAACCCCTTCCCCTGAGCCCGAGGTTCAAGACAAGCACGTCTCACAAAAGGAAATAGAAGCCGAAGGTGGCCTCGACACAAAAGAACCTGATGAGTCGGAAACCAAAGCAAATCCGAATTATCAACCTGAATCGGAGGATACTGAGAAAGGATCGTCACAAAAGGAAATCGATAGTTATATAGCCGACGGACAAGTAAGCAACAAATATCTACCCGACATCTCTATTTTGCCCAATATCCAAATTCCCAACGAGTGACAAATAGAGGTTGGACCCACAAGACAAAACGATGAGGTTCAAGAGCCCACTCTTGAACATGTATACACCGCTGGTGGCCTGGGAGACAACCTCACATGGGGTGATCAACAGATACCAGAGCCGATAGACGAGGTAACAGACATCTATGCGATCTCCTACGATCAAAAGAGGAAGGACATCGTTCGAAGCATTGCAAAGAAGCGAAGGATCACTTTGGATCAATTCGTCTTGATTACCACGGAGGAGAACTTAATCAACACTGTAGACGCCCATGCGTTTGAACTAATTGGCGTAGGAAAGGCCCTCTCAGATGCTACCCAGGATAGAGCCAGGAGGGATGAAAAGGAATTGGCCGACACCTTGAAGGAGCTTGAACACTTGCGCCATCTTGCCGAATACTATAAGGGTGCTTCGCAGACCGCTGTGTATCTGAAAGATGAGTTCAGTAGAGTTTACAACGAGTTCAAGAAGGAAAAGCACCTATTAATCTCAAATGTAGCCGAATTCCAGGAGGACACTCTCATGGCATTCACGACATGTAAGGAGATGGAGCGATGGTATGAGAAAGCGTAGCAGGCAGTAGAAAGGCTCGAGTACATTGAGACGGTCCAACAGGGTCGAGAGAAGGAAGAACATGGCATTCAACTTGTGGGTAAAAGCAGTCTCAATCGCATGAAGCGAACGACCGAATACTGGACTAAAATGTCTGAAGACCCACATAAAAAAATCCAAGGACAATGGACCAGATGCCAGAAGCACTGGGATAAAATCAATAAAATAATGAAGTACATCGGGCTGCCCGAGTTCGACACCCCCGATAAGTTTATCGACCTGAGCGAAGTGGTCAAGTTATATGCTGAACATGACTCACTTTGGACTGAAGAGTTCACAAAGATAACCGACGTAAGGCCAGGGCAAGTACAACAGTTCGCAGAACATCCAATCAGAGCCCGAACCATGCTTCAGCGATTAAACCTCAGTTTAACAAAGTACCGGGAGCATGCAACATAAATCAAGGGAATATACACGACTCCAATGGAACAACACAGATTTCCGTGGGCCAACACTTGTGAAAAACTATTTATCAGATGGTCTGAATATGAAAAGAGTCACCCTTTTCCAAGAAACATCTTGGGTGGACTGCTGAAGAAACTGTTAGATGATAACGCCACGTGACGATTTTTGTTTGGTTCAAACTGTACTTAGCCGTTAATTTCGGTTGAATTTTATATTATAAATAAGGACATCGACCAATTAGTCAAGGGTCGATGGTTGTTGTAAGAACTCTTTCTTTTTTTGTTTGTTAACTATTTTGAGACTGCTATAAACTGAGAAGTCCTTTTGGACCAAAGACAAGCTATTTTCATCAGATGTATGTGATTGAAGTTGGAGAAGAATTACTTCCTATCCTGTTCCAAGAATGATGTAGTAAATGAGTAAGAACAATTAATTCTGTTGTCAGGTTATCTGGTGCAATGTTTTGATGTTCTTTGCTTTAACGATGAAGATAAAATCGTTGTGTTGTTATGTGATGAATGTTATGGTAGATGAATTATTTTGCTTACCGTGATCTTGATTACACATGTGTTTTCTTTCTGTTAATTAGTTTTCTCAGACAGTAATTGGGTGCTCATTTGGTTAATGTATTAGTACTAGGCCCTTTGGCATAGAATCTCTGTCTGCATGTTTGAGTAGCGGGTTATCCCGAGCTCGACCTCTTCCCAATAGTTAAAACTTTGTCCTGTTATTTGTCAAGTTGGTTTATATTGGCTTGCATCTCTCATACCAGCCCCACCCAAGAGAAGTACATAAAAATAAATGTCTTAATTGAAAGAAGAGCCTTCACAAGAAAACATAAAGCCCATTGATAAATCGGCTAGATCGCAAGATCTGGAGAACCATTCCATCTTAAATGCTGCAGAGTCTAATTGGGCCTCGGTGGTAGGTTTGGTTCCTGCTGTTGAGTCAAGGGATTTAAGACCCATCAACAGAATTGGCGCTAGAAGGAGGGCCTGAGAATGAATGGATGAATATATATGTTATCTATCATTTCAAACAACCTACAGATTCGTAACAACCCACATGCATGGTTAGTCCGTCACAAGACAACCCACACACACTGAGTATTCTCGAAATGGATAACTCACCCCAGCACGAGGAAGAACCTTTTCACCCTGAAATACCTTATGCCCTTCCTCATGAGGAAGTGAATCAGTTCCGAAGAATCACTAGAGCTTACACTCGACAAATCGACGCGTTGTCTTTAGCTCCTATCCTTCCTCGAAGAAAACAACAAAGTAGACCAGTGGTTAGTACCCCCAAAGACGTTTTCGTACACTCTGTAGAAGACTTGATAGATTTCGTGATTATCGAAACCCAAGAACCTCTTGATCTAATACTTGAAACGCCAGCCGACAATATCTCCGAGCCAAATGATTTTTCGGAAGAAGAGGAGCTCAACTCGGATTTCGAAGATATGGAAGGTAATAATGATCATGGGGAGGAAAGGGATATCCCCCTTCAAGACAACCAACCATGGTTGGCCGGAGACGCCGTGGCTGTCCCTGGACGAGTACATAATCTTCCCCGGCACCCAGAAAAGATGCTCCCCAAGTATGATCTCGAGACTTCAGGTTTACCTGAAGATCATATCAAGAAATTCATACCTACGATCAAGTTGATGAATGTTCAACATGAAGACATAGTCTGCAGGCTTTTTCCCTACATGTTTGAAAATTCTGCTTCCACGTGGTATTTTCAATTTGCGAGTAGGATCTATAACCAGCTGGACTAAGTTCCAAAAAGATTTTTTAGACAAATTTGCGGAAGAAACTACTATGGGAGCCATGATGGCTGAGTTGTTCACAGCCACCATGACCCCAAAAGAGAGGGTCAAGGATTTTAATTAAAAATTCACGATCATTTTAAACAAATTCCAGCCCGCGGCGAAACCAACTCAAGAATTGCAAATTGAGGTTTATGCCAACGCATTTCCAACTTCTATTTCTATGTTTGTGAAAAGAGCCGCTAAACAAACCCTTGCGGAGAATTTTGAAGAAGCCAAGACGATAGAGTTCCAGATGAAAGGATGTAAGGAAGGCTAGGCTTCTTTAGCGAAAAGAGAGACCCAACCCCCTCCTAGGAGAGGACTCCTTTTAACTAGACCGCTGGGGAAACCGACCAAACAAACTCCTGACAAGGGTAATGGAGATATAGAGGATCTGCAACGCATGGTTAAGAAATTATCAAATGAGATTATAGACATGAAGAGAAGTGCGGGGGAGGGAAACCCAGGCCAAAGGCCCTATAAGCCTTTCTTTAAAATAAATCCTCCATTCAAAGCAATTGAACCTCCCCTAGCAACTTAAATATTGATCTAGGGAATGTCGCGCCCGATTCTTTCTGCACGTATCACCAACAAAACCAGTCCGAAATAAACGGCCCCCAATGGGTACACGCCATGAATTTGATAGCCAATCGATTCCTAGATGAAGTCTCTCTAGCCAAACAGCCAAGTAGTTTGGCTATCAACAGTGTCGATCAGGAAGAGATTGATCCACCACGAAACATGACCATGCTGATATGGGATCCCGACCTGATCATGCCTTCTAACGACTTGTTTGAGTCCCAGGAACAACCCGCGGAAGTCTCAGCGATACAGATGCGCAATAAGGGTCCGCCTGGATCGAAGGATGTCGACGCTGCCCAGGTCTCGAAGAGTAAGGCAAGTCCCGATCGCCCGAAAATGCCTTCCACTTTTGGCAAGAAGCCTATAAGCATTCACACTCAGGAATAGCCCAATCAAGATTATAACGTGGTCGAAGATTTGAAAAAGTTAAGGGCCGAC
The DNA here is from genome assembly GCA_032191745.1 of Picea mariana. Lineage (NCBI taxonomy): Eukaryota > Viridiplantae > Streptophyta > Pinopsida > Pinales > Pinaceae > Picea > Picea mariana. The sequence continues at coordinate 10,970 of JASDQU010751278.1, read as the reverse complement.
ATATTCGTTATGGACATGTGTAGGATCCCCCAACAGAAAGATTTTCTGCTGCAGGCTTTGAACTCCGTAGGAAACCCAACGACGACAAGCGATCTGGAAATAAATATGTCTTCCACCGATCCGGTGAGTAAGCCGACTATGAACACCTGTTCAAGAGATAGGAGGGAAAAGCCCTTTGTTCCACCTTTCCTCCTGACGTTTAAAGTCTTCAACCAGAACCTTCACAATTGCTTGGTAGATTCTGGGGCGTCCTCCAACGTGATGCCCTTGGCCATTTGTAATAAATTAGGCACTGTCCCTCTCAAAAGTGCTAAGCATGTCATAAAATTAGATAGAACCCAATTCAAGGTCATGGGAGAGCTCAAAGATGTGATGATCAGGATAGCGACACATCCTAATTTTGTGCAAGTGATTGACATCATTGTAGTAGATATCCCAGAGGCATATGGGCTATTGCTGAGCCAAGATTGGTCTGAAAAGCTCAATGGATATTTTAGTACAGATTGGGCACACCTTTGGCTACCATTGAAGGGATACAACAACATGATCAGGATCGATAGGGAGAAATATCTGAAGCATACAGTCACTGATCTCGAAACCCCGAACGAACCCGCATCCACGGACTTTCCCGTGTTGGGTAATTATTCTTGTGATTCCCATTTCGGGAACTTTGCTCTTCTCCTATCTAATGTTCTGTTTGCTCAAAACTCTGAAATGATTTTCCAAGAAGAATCACCAATGCCAACGGGAGACTCTCTCTTCTGCCAAAACTCCATGCTTGGACTTATGGGAGAAAAGATCGGAGAACACAACATTAAAGAGGAAAGAGAAGGGAGCGACTGTCGTTCACTCATTTGGACCCTCTATTTTGATGGATCTAAATCACTTGAAGGGTCAGGAGCAGGGTGCATCCTCATTGACCATAAAGGTAAACGTCATTTCCTGTCCTATAGACTCGAATTCAAATGTACCAACAACACTGCCGAGTATGAAGCTCTAGTACAAGGGTTAAAGAAAGCCATAGATCTGGATGTGAAAGAGTTGAAAGTTTTTGGAAACTCTCAAATTATTGTTAGACATGTAAGGAATACTATACACTGCAATTCACCTCATCTTAAGAACTACCAGCAGGAGGTGCATAGGTTAATAGAGCGCTTTGAGGCTTTCAATATCACGACGATTCCTAGGGAAAATAATATTCTTGCCGACTCCTTAGCCACGACCGCTTCCAGACTGTCGCCTCTAGAAGATTATGAAGCCTCCCGATTCACTGTAGAACTGCTCTACAAACCATCGGTACCTAATAACATTTCTAATTGGAAAGTCTTTGAGGGAGATGAACAGATCACAAACTTCTTAACCAACCAAGACAATTTCAAAGATCTCCCTATTGACGATGAAGAGTTCCAAGAGAAATCAACAGGAACCGATCTTCAGACAGAACCAAAGGCTCACACAATCCCGAGGGGGGTAGCTAATCTAGAGAATCTGTTTGATCTGAAGGAACGATTTAAATGACCTAAAAACACAAAGACTGGTAGCTCTTGCCCCCTCCATGAAACTATAAATCTTGGAACCCCAGAGAACCTGAAGAATGTGAACCTCGGCAAAACCATATCTAAGGAAGAGAAGAAAGCCTACCTCAAATTATTTAGACAATATCAGGACATCTTCGCATGGTCCTATAAAGATTTGAAAACGTATGGCACCCGCATTATTCAACACACCATCTTGTTGAAACCCGAAATAAAACCTTTCCAGCAAAATCTCCGAAAGTATCATCNCAGAGAACCCGAAGAATGTGAACCTCGGCAAAACCATATCTAAGGAAGAGAAGAAAGCCCACCTCAAATTATTTAGACAATATCAAGACATCTTCGCATGGTCCTATAAAGATTTGAAAACGTATGGCACCCGCATTATTCAACACACCATCTTGTTGAAACCTGAAATAAAACCTTTCCAGCAAAATCTTCGAAAGTATCATCCATCCCTGGAACCTCTCATGTATTAGGAGTTAAGGAAGCTTTTAGATGTGAAGATAATTTTCCAAGTTAGGCATTCCGCCTAGGTAGCAAATCTTGTTCCAGTGAGGAAATAGTTGGGAGAAATCCGATTATGCGTGGATTTCCGGAACCTCAACAGAGCTTCCGAAAAGGACAATTATCCTGTCTCACCGATGGAACAACTCTTGCAGACCGTGTCGGGCTTAGAGATTTTCTCCCTACTAGACAGTGTCTCAGGCTACAATCAAGTATTGGTTGCAGAAGAAGATCGTTTAAAAACCACCTTCTGAACCAAATGGGGAACCTTCGTTTATAAACACATACCTTTCGGATTAATCAACGCAGGAGCAACCTTCCAAAGGGCCATGGACGTAGCTTTCCAAGGACTTATCAATAGGTGTGTGGTAGTGTATTTAGATGACGTAATAGTGTATTCGAAGAATAGAGAAGAACACATCTAACACTTAACTCAGATTTTCGAAAAGTTTCGGAAATACGGTATATCTCTGAACCCCAAGAAAACTATCTTTGGTGTCGAGGAAGGTAAGTTATTAGGTCACATTATATCTCAAGCCGGGATTCACATAGACTCTGAAAGGATTAAAGCCATAGCTCAACTTCTGCTGCCCCATAACAAGAAAACTATGCAGTCCTTTTTCAGGCAAATCAATTTTGTGAGGAAATTTACTCTCGCTTTTGCCGAAATCATCAAACCCTTACAAAAGATGATTCGCAAAAATGCCGAATTTAAGTGGGATGATGAGTGAAAAGACACTTTCAACAATATCAAAGCTGCCATATCCTGGGCATCGGTGTTGCGAAGCCCCGATTTCAATAGAGACTTTAACGTTTATACTTTTGCCTCCGACCAATCGCTAGCTGCGGTTTTGACTCAGAAGGATGATGACAACAACGAAGCTCCCGTGTCATTTATGAGTACCAATCTTCAAGGAGCCGAGCTCAATTATCCTGCCATAGACAAATAGGCCTACGCGGTCTATAAGGCCGTAAAGCATTTCAGGTCTTACATACTCATGAATCACACAAATGTGATTGTGCCACACCCTGCAGTCTGATCCCTGTTTACCCAACAAGAAATGGGGGAAAGAAGGGGGAACTGGATGGCAGTAGTCCAGGAATTTGATCTAGATATAAAACCTGCCAAACTAGTAAAAGGACAAGGTTTGTGTAAGCTCGCAACCGAAGCCCAGGATCAAGCAAATGAAGATTTCGGGTGGGAAAACGAAATGGCACTATGGTGCAACGAAGTAGCATACATCTCCCCAGGACATGGCTCCTGGTACGAGGATTTAACTTATCTTCTACATCACGAGGCTTTTCCCGAGAACCTCAACCCTAGGGAAGGGAGAGCCCTAAGGTTAAAATATGCACAATATCGCCTTATAAATGCAGTGCTCTTTCGGATCAACTATGATGGAGTACTATTGAGATGTCTCGAACGAGAAGACGCTGATAAAGTGCTAAAAGAACTCCACGACAGCCCCGTTGGGGGACATTTTGTAGGAAACACCACCGCTCATAAGATTCTGAGAGCCGGCTATTACTGCCCCACCTTGTTCAAAGACGCTCATACCTACTCTAGGAACTATAAGACTTGTCAAATAAGCGCTGGAAAGGAGAAAAGGGAAGCAATCCCACTTCAGGCTGTGACTGTCTCGAGGCCTTTTGAACAGTGGGGGTTAGACATAATAGGGGAAATTACCCCGAGCTCTTCAAAATTGCACAAGTATATTCTTACTGCCACCGATTATTTCACAAAATGGGCAGAGGCCATTCCTCTGACTCATATAAACGAGAAAGTAGTAATCCAATTTATAGAACAACAACTAATCACAAGGTTTGGTGTCCCCTCTGTTCTGGTCTTTGATAATGCAGCTTACTTCTCTTCTACCCTATTAACAGAGTTTGCTCTAGACAAATGAATCATAATCATGTACTCTGCAAATTACTACCCCCAGGGAAATGGTGTGGCAAAATCAACTAATAAGAACCTGGTAAGAATACTAAAGAAGACAGTTACAAATAACCAAAGAAATTGGCACAACCAACTTCATAATGCCCTATGGGCCGATAGGGTCACACCCAAAGAAGTT
>JASDQU010751277.1:27384-59548 GCA_032191745.1 Picea mariana | reverse complement strand
TTTTTAATTGAATGTTAATGTTGGTTGAAGTGCCATGTTAAGTAATGGGGTAACTACAATGTTAATATTATTAATTGACGCATTAAGGCGGGTTGGATTGCAATGTTGAGTAATTGTATAATTGCAATGTTAATGAGGATGCTTAAGTGGCAATGTTAATAATTGTTAAATGAATGTTTGTGACGATGTTTAGATCGCAATGCTATTATTGGCTTAATTTGAAATGTTGATGATGATGTCGACTTGCAAGGTCGATATCGTTTAATGGTAACTATTGGTTGTACCTTAGGATAAAGTCTTTATCGGTTAATGATAATTAATGAAACAATTGGTCTTGATTGATGTCTTGGGACTCCATAGTGGTTGGTCGATTGAGTCCTCCTGACTTGCGTCTCCCGTAGAGGTCATGATTGTCCCTGATTTGCAGCACTTAGTGATACTGTATTGCGTAGTCTGTTCGGGTCGGGAGGGATTTAGGCACCTCTTGTAGCTTAGCACTTATGTCTGTTTGTTTATCCGGAGGAAGGAATCCAGTGCCGTATCAAGAGTCTCGGGCTGTTTAAAGGCACAGTTCCACTCTTGCGACACACTCTGAGCCGTATCAGTAGTCTCGGGCTGTTTAAAGGCACAGTTCCACTACTGCGACTCTACTGTTGGATTCCTTCGTTCTATGAGATTACTGCACCTAACCCCTGGTGTTTGTCTCTGCCTACAGCCATTAGTTGCCCGCCTACTGTTCGGGGGCGTTTGCTTCTTGTTGTCGCTATGATAGGTCGGGTCGTCTTGATTGTGTTCGTCTTACTTGCATCCTATCTGTTCGAGTGTCGACTTAGAGTCGAGGGGGTTGTTCCTTCTACACACGCGCACATACTTTTAAAAAAAAAAAAATTTCACCAGTTGACTGAGTAGATGCCCTTAGCCAGGAGGGTTGTTACAATCTCCAATGCTATTGAGCACTTAATATTACTCTTTTTTTTACAAGAAATATTTATTCATTAAATAACACAATTATAACCATATATATGTCAAACAAGTATATTGCCTCTTGAATCCTGCATTTTTCCATTTAATTAAATTTTCTTCCCTTCCAATAATTTTTCTTTGAGATCACCATTGCACATAAGTGAACCATATATATGAATTTATTTCATGAACTCTTACACAAAAAAGTTCATTAATAATGTACATTTTATCCATGCATCCTTGAGGATGTGCTAATTTCCTTACAAATCCCTTAAGTGTTTTCATGTACATCTCTATGAAGAAAATTCATCTACAACTCACCATAGTAGAGAACTAGATATATTTGATCAAATGTACTAATAGATGAATTTGAGTATCCATGAAACTAGTAGGAAACTATTTCTCAAAAATACAAACAATTTCTATTATTTCATTATGCCATATAGGGATGCTCATTACATGTATCTCTTTCAATGTGGTCCTCTAAAGTCAATATGGTTATATTAACAATTTATTGATTTCATAAAACTTGTGATGGTACTATTTATATTTTAATGTATATACCCATTGAAGATGAATTTATGGTTTAGATAAAAATATGAGAAAACAACTTTACAAACACAAAAAATAGTTTGATGGTATGACACAAATATTTCGTGAGACTAGTGCATCCATGCATTTCTATCAGATATATATACTGAACATATGCATACTCAAATATGTTAAAATATGATCATAATATTATGAGGGTTAAATTAAGGATTCTATACTAATTTATATCATAACCACATTGTAATATGTACATTTAACAAAATATGGTGATAATGTGTCTTGAGACTTGTCAATTAACCATCAACAATGAATAATTTTCTCAATGAAAAAACATATCGTATTTGTGTTCTAGTTGTATGGATCATGACCTTCTTCATAAGCTCTAAGTCATCCTTAGAAAATATCATTGATGCAACATAATAACTTTTTTGCCCATCTACATTTGTTGTTTCTTTTTCTCATATTAGATATTTCATTGTATTTGACATGACCAAATGTCTTATAGATGCATTTATACATTTATCAATGGAAGAGATATGTATCAAAGAGAATATAATGCATTCTTGAATACATATAGTGGATCCAATAAATATGCCACTTTAATATCTTTCAAATGTGGGATATTGTTGAATTTGGAAGCCTTTTTCATGCCATTTGGCATACGATAAAGAGGAATTTTGACGTCATCTAGAATTCGTAAGGTATTAGATAGGTCTCCATTGAACATATCCTCCTAGATTAATTCAATGTGAGATTTAATCTTTCTTGACCAATCTGTTGGCATCATGTCATGAGGAAGGGGTCTTATCTTGAGTTGTTCATTAGCTCTCTTCATTTAACAAAAACTATGGTTTTGTTATAAAATGGTCACCCATGTATTTCAAAGATAAATTTATGTAAATTTTTGAATATGTTGAAAAAATTTCCTTTTCAAAATTTGAATAAGAAAATAATCCTTTTGTCCTTAATCATAAACCACAAAAACATAAAAAATACACATGATGCATTTATTGTTGATGAATCCCAATGACTTATATAATTAGTGAAATGATTTAAAAGGTATTCCAAAACAAATTTTATACTGACCATACTTCAATGCATGGAAAGTCATGGATCGTCCAATAAATCACGCCATGCATGCATTGTAAACGACCTTTCTTATTCTTCGTCGCATATGCATAATGTTTTTGAGGGAATGTTTGCTATATGGATTCATCACCTTAGAATATATGGGAATGTGATACATATCTTTATGATTTATTTATTTATTTTTTATTTTAATGCAAATTCATATATTCAATTAAATATTTAAAAAAAAACATGTTTTTCAATCTTGGAATTATGGGAAAGTGGTGTAATACTTTTTGTGAGACATTTTTTTCTTTTACATGAGAGCATTAGCAACTTATTTTACATTTTAAACATACAAATTATCTTTATGTTTTTGTTTGTATATGATAAAACTTTTTCTATATGGTTGATATACTTTATAATTAACAGTCAAATCAATCAACAATTTCCTATCATCTTTACATGCACCATGAAGTACATTGTTCGATTGAAACAATTCATCTAATAACAAATTGATGTTCACTAACATTAACTACTAACCAAAAAAACAAAAATATCTAATAACTTGTAAAACACATTATAATATAGTATACATTTCATTATATACCTTAACAAACATGTAAAGCTACTATCTGACCATCCATATGTCCAAGAAAAATTTCAGGGGCTAAATTTCACCCATGCGTTAATTTTCCATGCTTTTTCCCAAAACATGATTCACCAATTTCCATTTTTTATAAAAATGATTCACTTAAATTCTATAGAATACAATTAGTTTACCTTAAAAGTAACCCAAATTTTATAGAAACTATAGAAAATTCTTAGAAATTTCAATATTTTTACAAAAATATCGTCAATCATTTATAGTTTGCATATTAAGAACTTGTAAGATTTGCCAAGGTTTCTACATTTTGAGATAAATTTTTATCCTTAAAATTATCCTTTCATATATCTATTTCAAACTATAAATCATTACAACAATAGTTAGCTTAGAACACTTTTCTTTACCAACCATGTAAAAAGGGGTGTTTGTGCACCCTATGTCAAATTATCTAGTTCAATGTTATGGTCTAGAACATCTCCATCCATATGTTCTATATTTTTATCAACTACATGAAGGCATTCCCTCTCAAAAGAATCATGCAAAATTTAAATTACAATGTGTGCATGGTGTACTATCTCATCTCCACTATTCATATTTACATTGTCTACCCTGTTTTGTTCATTTCTATCAATTCCATTTGACTTCTCAATGATAGAGACAAAAGTATTTAAATTAAGATTTAGGTGTTGTAAATTAAATGTATTTAAAATATCACCATACTCTTCTTGAGAAACTATTTTCTTATATTCCCTTCTCACTCTCAAAGAAATAATAGTGTGATGAAATAGAAGAAGTATAATAACATATTCATAATGATTTCAATGATCCTATAAATACACATTAAAAATACTATTGTAAAAATGAATACCACATAAAAAAGAATACATTGTATTTATAATTCCCATTACAATAAATACAAATAAATTTAATGCAATAACTAATTTTAACAACGCTCTATGATAATGTTACATGTAATAGTTAAAAGAAAAAAAAACTTTGTAGAAGGGACTAAATATTTCAATATTCCATCAATACAAATAGTCAATACAAACTTTTGAAGTTGAAAGTTATACATATTTTCTTGTCTTCTTCTTGTGTCCAATTGGAACCTCTAAGGGAATATCAACTGTTTATCTTTGTTTTCGAGTAGGTTTAGGCCTACAAAAATTATAGTCCACTAATAACTCATCTCTGACAATTTTCTTTTGAATTGTAACTACAAAAACATATAATTTTGCAATCGTAGACATGAATCTTTCATTGTCATTAAGTGCTTTGACAAATATACAATTAGCAATTTTGAGTTGATTTATTAAGCTATTAAAAAATCGTGCAATGTTCCCATTTATGTGTGAATGACCATCCATGTATACATAATTCTTTAAGTTTTGATGTGAATTCAAGTGCATGCCATAGTTAGACATAAAATATTTGTATGGTGCCAATTTTCCATCATCACGTTTTCAATAATGCGGTCCAAAATTGTATTATTGTAACCTCTCCCTAGTGAGGACTAGGAATGTGCACATGTGACATGATATATAGGCTTATGTTTTTTCCTTCAATTTTAAAAGGGGAGATTGTGAATTATAGTCAAAATATGATAAAACCTCTCCTGTAGTGAGAATAGTGAGAAACACATTAGATGAAAGATAAGAAACGGATGTGGATCTATTCCATTATTTATATAATGGAATAATTTTTTTTTGGGATATTTTCATTGATAAATACCACCTTCCAAAGGTATACATTGATTGGTAAGAGAATTGGATAAATTTTGTATTCTTACATATTATTCCCTACTAATCACCCTATTTGTAATTTCAAAATATGATGAATTTTTGGATATTTTCATGAATGAGATTTCGAGGAAGGGATGAATCCATGTGAAATTTATAATACTTAAGGGGTTTGGAACAATGATATGGGTGGGGGGAAAGTCCAACAATAAGAGGTAGTTCATCACATTGGTAATGTTCCATTACAAAATTTCATCTACAATGTTTTAGTCCTTTACATTTGGAACAACCATACACAATTAATGATTCATAGTGAAGTTGCAAAGGATCACTTCTATTTACTTTTGAATTCACTGCTCTACTAGAAGATGGAATATCACAATTCGCTAGACAAAATTGATTTTGGGGTGCATTAGTTATTGATCAGGGTTTTTTATACATACATCTTTCAGTTAAAACACTTTGACATTTGTTTCCAATATGTTGATGCATTGTATTAGGATAGGAAGATGGGGAATTATCACTTGTTTCCTATAGATCATATACACGTGGTCAAAGATATTAGTCACATTATTGGTCATTATGAAAAAAATTATCATAATTTGATAAACAAAATTCATTAATTTATTGATTTTATTACATTCCTTATGACATGTGGTGTTCAATTACTTAGAGAGATGGATCAAGTTGGATTTCGGATCTATAAATAATAAGCATAATAAGAATGATAATTTAAATATTCATATGTGATATTGAACCAAATATTATAACCTAATTAATATAATTATGAACTTACATCTTGAGAAAATTATGAACTATAGATTTCTTTGAGTTCATAATCTACTTGATGTTGAATAAGAATTTGTTTATCTCCTTTAGATAAGAAACATTACAAAAGAAATACTTATGAGTGGAACTCAAAATTATATATATATATATATATATATATATATATATAAATTGGATGAAGATGAAGAGCTTGTTGAACCCACCATTATTTATACAATATGGAAACAATATTGAGAAATAGTTAATTAAATAATAAAAGGGGTTTATATGGGTGATTTTTTATAGTGTCGAGGAATTAGGTTCATAAGGACCGAGTGGTGTTTCTAGGTTAGGCATCATAGGTGTAAAAGGTTAAAGTAGTTAGGGGTATCAGGGTTTAGGAATAATGGTTATGGGTTTAGGAATAATGGTTATTAAGATGAATTTATGCTAGTTTTTAAAGGTATAAAGGAATGGATATAATTCAAAAAAGGGGTTTACATTTAATGGATCAATATATCCATTTCACAAACTGTTTGATTACATAGATAGCCATGGTTTTGGAAAATAATTGCTTGGATTTGCATGAAATTCACATGGATGGAACAACTCAATATATGTTATCAAGAAATAAGTGCAAAACTTATTATGATTGAGTACACACCAATTTTTTTTTTCCCGGAAAAAAATGCAATATTTTGAAGTTGAAGTGATGTATTAAGAGTATTATTGTCCATAGTTTTTCACTTATGGTAAATTAGGATGAGGGTCAGTTGTTAATCAATTCATTATAATATTTAATTATGAGAAGAAAAAAAATTCGTACCTCTAAGACATGCTAAGAAAGTAAAATAAGTCCATAAGAGATTACAAGACATTCCAAATGACCCTTTGTTTATTATAATATTTAATTATGAGAAGAAAAAAAATTCGTACCTCTAAGACATGCTAAGAAAGTAAAATAAGTCCATAAGAGATTACAAGACATTCCAAATGACCCTTTGTTGGGGTGATAAAATCCATCTGTGGGTTGAGTCAAGTGAATGCATGAATGAGTAGTTGTAATAAGTTGACTCAAGGGGGATCTCACTTTATGTCTTAGGTATCCTCACAATCCAATGAGAAATCCTTTTGGTGGTAAAAATCAAGTCGTGGACAAGGGGTTATTGTTCTCATGGCTTAAGAAACACATGGATTGGAACAACTTGGGAGAATCACACAAATCGATCAGTCCAAATTAAACATTAAAACCAAAAATTTGGCATATCCCTTATACTAACAAAGCATAGTCGATAGAAGGACTTTCAAACCCACCATGAAATTTTTTCAACCTTGGAGTATATTGAATGCCTAATTTCAATGTCCTAATCAAATATAAAATATTTTTCAACTTTTGTATAAAAATATTAAGGAGAGAATAATGAACATGAAAAAAAAAAAATATAAATTCCTAGAAGATATTGTAATAGTCTTTCATCAATCCTCCCACAAATATATCTAAAATAAATTATAATGCACACATAGTTCAATGCATTATTTATGTTAGGGGTTTCTTATTTGGGAATGTGAATTAGGTTAGGGGTTATTTAATAATTAATTGATTAATAAATAATATTTAAATAAAATATTAAATTATTTAATAATAATTACTAAATTTGACTATTGTACATCTTTGTAGACTAAGAAATCATCTCATTACATTGATTTATTTTTATAAATTATTAAAAACAACAAAACTAGACCATATCATATTTCCAATCTTAATTGAAATAGGATTTAAGTGACTTTTATAAAAATAAAAATAAAAAGAGAATGTCATTTCCTAAGGATAATGTCCCTAAATAAGAATAAAAATGTAAGGAAGTAAATAAGGAAACCATAGATATAAAGTATTGTATTCACTTTGGATGAGAAATATAGAAAATTATTGAATAAAGGGAAGGGGTGCACCTGAAAACACTCTATATAGATAAACATTGTAATGTCCCCAACCACCAACCGGCCAAGCAACGCCACTACTTGAACACTTCACTTAGCTTTGATACCATTTTGTGGTATCCCCGGAACACACACACACACACACACACACACACAATGAATTTCTAATGAATTTAAAACAAATAACACATAATTACTGCTACCATACAGACTCCTGTGGAATTGACACTAATTCATACATGCAATGGAACACATGATAACATTGCAAGAATCAAAGACATGCATAACAAACAACATATCTTCTAATGCATAGATCCATGAGAAAAATAACAATAAGCCCATACATACAACATATATAGGCCATACTCATCAATATAAACATAAACAATACACATCATGTAATGAACATAGAAGTGGTACTTATATTTTTATGGAGGACCACCAACTACGTGCAGACCTTCCACGAACCTCCCATCCTTAGACCACACTGCTCATCACTCTCAGCAGTGGGTCACCTCCAAGATGGGACTAAACTCCACTGGTAAATGGATTCCTAGGCTAGGCAAGGTCAATAGGAAGTCACAACCTTTAAGAGGAAGGATTGTCTCCCGAGAGCCACATATGCCCACTACTCACATACTATGAATCCCCACATGCCTGCCCCACCCCAGGAGTATACACCTTCACAGTCACACAGTCCATCGACAACTCCACCTCCCTTGCCTTGGGCTTCAACAATAGGCTGGACCAGAATTATAAGAGCTTTGTAGCAGTTACGGGGCTCCCTCCAAGAGAACTCACTTCCTCAGAACAATCTCTCACGTGGAGAGAGTTTCTCATAGGTCTGAAAACCTACTTCTTCAATCCACCACAACCTCTCTCACCTGGAGAGAGAATTACTCATAGGCCTGACAACCCGCCTCTTCAAACACGGGCTTGACAACCCGCCTATTCAAACCAAAATAGAAAAGTCGAGTAAGGAAAGGGATGGATCAGTAAATTTCATAGGTGCACAATGGCCACGGGTTCAAAAATGGAATAATTGGATGGTTGCGTTCTTACTGAGTGCGTGATTGAACTCAGGAGGAGAGATGGGGCAGACTGGTCTAGCATAGCGAAGATGGTGAGAGCGTGAGAGCCAAAACTGTCTGTGCGTGAACCTCTACGTGAGTGAGTGAGTGCATTCCCCCCCTTAAAACTGCATGTGCTTAAGATGACACATGTCTCTCATGAAGCATGTTCCTTTCCATTTGGAAGTCATTCCCTCTTCCTAAAGGAACTAAGGATAAAAACATATCCTTCTAATCAACTTTTGGAATAATAATAAATTATTATTCTCTTGGACTTAAGCCCTTAGGCTTATCCCCTCTTTCCAACCTCTCATCCCCCTCTCCCTTACCCAATCTAGTGGAGCTTAGTCCCCCATACTCTTTCTTCTTCGTCGGTCTACATGCAACGATGTTTTTATATTAATAATATAATATTTACATGTACAAAACATGCTCATGGCCTTTAACACCTAGGCTCTCCGGCCTAATAAACACATAAGCCCATATATTATAATTGCTTGGCTCTCCAACCTACAAAACATGTTACAATTCATAAGTACAACTGGGGCTCATCCTTGGGGATATTACAATCCCCTTCCCTTATTTTTTCACTGTCCTCGGTGCAACTTATTACACAACATCAACAAGATTTTCAAAATATTAAAAATTATGCGGGTATTAATCCTGCATAGCATCCTCATTCTCCCATGTCATGTCCTTGGGACCATACCAGATCCACTAGACCTTTATAAGCCCTATGGCTCGATTCCGGAGTTATTTTCTCTTCCGGTCCAATATGCGCAATGGATGCACTTGCAAGACGCCTTCTTGATCCACCTGAATCACATTCCAATCAATAACATGATTAGCATCAAGTATATATTTCTTAAGCAATGAAACATGAAACACATTATGTATAGTCATGGATGAAGACAATGCAATCATATATGCAACTAGTCCAATCCTTTCTAGGATTTCAAATGGCCCACAATATTTGGCTGCCAACATGGAACAATTTCCCAACTTCATGAAACTTCTTTTGGCTTTCACTTTCAAGAAAACATGATCACCCACTTTAAACTCCCTGTGGGTTCTGTTCTTATCAACACAAATTTTCTACCTATCTTGGGCATCCTTCAAATTCTGCTTAATCTTCAACATTTTCTCTTTCATTTCCTTGAGCAACTATGGCCCTACCACTACCGTATCAGCTGGATTGTCCGAGCTTACTAGGGTGTTGCACTTTCTTCCATAAAGTGCTTCAAACAGACTCACCTTCAATGATGCTTGATACCCATTGTTGTAGGCAAATTCTACCAAGTGTAGGTAGTCTTCCCATTTAGATGGTTTTTCCATCACATACATCCTTAGCATATATTTTGTCACTTGGTTCACCCTCTTTGTCTTTCCATCTGTAGCACCCATCCATCCCCCTTCTCCTCATCTTCTTCTCCCTATTTATCAAGTTTCCATATGGGTGCTACACCATCCGACTCAGGATGATAAGCAGCGATGAAGTTCAGATTCGTTCCAAACCCTTTGAATAACCCTTTCCAAAAATTTGAGGTAAATTTAGGGTCTCTGTCAAACACAATTGTCTTGGGAATACTTTCCAATCGTTCTACTTCTCTCATATATATATATATATATATACTAGACAACTTTTGTAAGATTATCCACCACCACCATGATGGAATCATGTTTCCTATTTGTTCTGGGTAATCCTGTGATGAAAGCCATTGTCACCACTTCCCACTTCCACTCAGTAATGGGCAATGGCTGTAGCAACCCGGTTGGGTGCCTATGCTTAGCCTTGACCTTTTGACATTCCATACATCTAGCGATGTATTCTGCAATTTCCTTCTTCATACCTGGACAAATGACTCTTGATTTCCACCACTGTTTTTTGATATCCAGGGTGCCAAACATAAGGCACATTATGCATTTCTTTCAAGATCATAATTCTCAATTCCTGGAAATTAGGTACATAAATTTTATTTTTGTACAAGAGTGTTCAATCGGATTCCAATTTATAATATTCCACTTTCTGTAACATCTCACCTTGTTGTATCTTTGCCACCAATTCCATGTATTGCAAAGCTATATTTGCAGCTTCCAAAATTCTACCTTTTATATTAGTTTGATACATGCTAATGGATGTAGAATGTAGTTCATGCACTCTTCTGTTGAGTGCATCCACCACTTTGTTCCCCTTTCCTTGTATATGCATGATATCAAAGTCATACTCACAAAGGAATTCTAACCATCTACTCTGCCTAGCATTCAAGGTTGGACGATCAAACAAATAATTCAGACTATTATGGTCTGTTCTTAGTTCAAACCTCTTTTCCATGAGGTAATGTCTCCATTTCTTCAGAGCCTGCACTATGGCCACCAACTCCAAATCATGAGTTGCATAGTTCTTTTCATGCTCTTTCAATTTTCTGGACTCATAACATATTACAAATCCATTATGACCGAGGAATCCTCCCAATCCTTCTTTGCATGCATCTGTACACACTACAAAATCTTCATTTGGATCTACAATCCTTAGGATTGGAGCACTGGTTAACAATTGCTTCAATTGCTGGAAGCTTCTCTCACATTCTTCTTTCCATTGAAATTTATTCTCCTTTCTTTGAAAAGAAGTTATGGGGTGAGATATCCTTGAGAAACCTGCAATGAACCTTCTGTAATAGACATCTAGACCCATAAAGGATCTAACTTTTGTCACATTCTTCGGCGCTGACCATTCTCTGATGGCTTCTATCTTCTCAAGATCCACGACTATCCCATCCTTTGAAATGGTATGTCCCAAATAATGGACATGCTTTTGATAAAATGAGCACTTGCTCAATTTGGCATATAGTTGGTGCTCTCTTAGCACTTGCAACACCATCCTGAGATGATGTTCACGCTCTTCCTATGACTTGGAATACACCAGTATTTCATCCAAAAATACTATGACAAACTTGTCTAGATATTCTCTGAATACACCATTCATTAGACACATGAAAACAATGGGTGCATTTGATAACCCAAATGGAACCACTGCGAATTCATAATGACCATACCTTGTTCTGAAGGCGGTCTTGCTGATGTCTTCATCCTTTATCCTTACCTGGTGGTACCCTGACTTGAGATCTATTTTTGAAAATATCTTGGCATCCTTCAACTGATGAAAGAGATCATCGATCCTTGGAAAAGGATACTTGTTACTAATAATCACTTTGTTCAACTATCTGAAATTGATGCACAATCTCAACGTCCCATATTTCTTCTTTACGAACAGAACCGAGGCACCCCAAGGTGACACACTTGGGCGTATATAACCCTTCTTTAGAAGTTCTTCAAGCTGCAATTGTAGTTCTTTCAGCTCTGGTGTACTCATTCTGTAAGGAGCTTTTGACATTGGAGCTGCTCCATGCATCATGTTTATAGAGAAACCAATATCTCTCTTTGGGGGTAGTCTAGGTACCTCCTGGAACACATCTTCAAAATCTTTTAATACTGCATGGTATTCAATATTTGACACCATATCCTTAGGTGCTTCTTTCATATGAGCTACAATTATTTGACAACCCTTCCTGTAACACTTCTTCACTACATTGCTAAGATTTCTCTGACAACAACTTCCCTTGGGATTCCCAACACTTTCCTTTGGTTTCCTTCCTCATCCAGGCAAGTGAATTCCTTTCTACAACTATCTAATATGGCATGGTGCTAGTCCAACCAATCCATCCCAATTAGACATTCATAGGAACCTAAAGGCAAGATGTTCAATTTATCCCGTGTGCTCAGTCCATTCATGTCCACTCGACATGACTTAACCAACTCAATAACATTTCTCTTGAATCCTGTAGCCAGCTAAGCTAACCAAGATTTTCCATGCTTGCTTCTTGGGAAATGCAAACTTTCCACCATTCTAGGATCTATATAACTATGAATAGCCCTCTGAATCAATTAAAATAGTAAAGGTATGGTTATTGATCATACCTTCAACTTCAATCATGTGTGATTGAAATTCAACTTGCTTATTGTCCAGGGCTGCATAGATCCTTGGTATTCTACTGCCCAAATCCTCCACTGTTTCTGCTTGCTGAACATTGTGGGCATCTCTCACTTTGCCAATTTTGTGGGGACAATCTATGTACTTGTGGTTTTCCTGACAGCCCCAACATTGAATGGGTGTCTGCCTTGGCCTTTGTTCCCCCACTTCAACCATTCTCTACTCTCTAAAATATGGCTTTCCTTGAGGAGTGTTTATGAAAAAGGGAGGTTTGTTTCCCTTCTTCCTCTGCTCTTTCTTGAACTTCTTCTTGTCATGAAAGTGGGTTTTTCTCTTTGCTGCTCATATATGAATTTTTCTCTCCTTGTAGTTTCTTCCATAGTTTTAGGATCATCATACTGGATCTTGTCGCTGATGGAAGGTGGAAGTCCACTCAAATACCTTTGAATTTTTATAGTCTCATCTTTGATGAAAGGGACATACTTCAACAATTCCAAAAACCTCTACTCATATTCATCAATGGACATACTACCGAGCTTGAGTTCAAAGAACTCTTTCATCTTTTTGTCATAGTATCTCTTAGTTAAGTATTTATTTTAGAAATACTTCTTGAATTCCTTCCAAGTAACATTTTTCTCTTTAATGTGATACACCTGCACAAGTTGATCCCACCACATGGATGCCTTTCCTTTCAGTTGATACATTGCAATTCTTCCTTCTGCATGAGAGGAATAATTTTGCAGTTGGAAATATTTCCTCATGCCAAGAATCCATGTCTCAACATCTTCCTCGTTTTGGTGCTTTCCATCAAACGCAAGAGGTTTAATCTTGTTTATTTCTCCCTTCAGTTCATCCACTCCAGATCTCCTATGCTTTCTGATAGGAGATGGGCTTGAACTATTGTGTTCCCTCCTCTTGGAGTGCTCTTGGGAGTGATGATGGTGTCTGCCAACACTCCTTGATTTCCTCCTCTCATCAGGAAACATGTGACTTCCTCATTTACTGAAGTCACTCTCCTTATCCAATTTATTTTCTATCCTTTCCAGGCTCTGTATCAACTTTATGTTGAATTCTCCTTGTTGTTCCCTGGCTTTTGTGAGCTTTCTGTTATCTACTTGGTGAGTCTGGACATCTTTCTGCAATCTTTCAATGATTTTCATCATGTTTCCTTCCTTATATATCTCTTCTCCATTCCCATTAGAGTTTGATCTTTCAACTCCCAAAGGGACATCCATTCCTCTAGCTTCATTCTCTGAACTTGAAGCATTATGTGCCTCCTCCATTTCTCTGCACTCTGCAGTAATTCGGTTCGGTTATGATAATCGTTGACTCTGCAAACACAATGTGCAGTCAATCGAAATTTTTTAGGTCATAAGTCCTTAACAAATTCCATAATATTCATAAACCAATCTGATTAAGGAAAACTTTTAGATTTCATTATGTGGTTCTAGAGCAATCAAGAATCCCCACAGATCTTTTCTTTCTGAGCTCTGTCTATTCTGTAGTAATTTTTTTTTTTCGGGCACTAGCCTCTTTCTCTTAGCCCCCAACCCATGCGACCACAGGCTGTGGCCAAGTGCTAGGTTGATAGGCTCTTATTCGGGACTTCGGGCCTCCGGCTTCGAAAGTTTTCAAAGAACATCCCCAAAAATCTCTTGGAGTTCCGGATTACCAAACTTGCGAAGTAGGGTGGATCAACAGTCTATGTCTACCTAGCATCCAATGACTGGCACTCATTATGGAACTTCACATCTGCATAGCCCCAACACCCCGAACTGCTAATCTCCGAACACTTCCATGTCACCTTTGGTGATGTCATTACATCTTGTCACCTTGACGTTACAAAACTTT
The DNA here is from genome assembly GCA_032191745.1 of Picea mariana. Taxonomy (NCBI): domain Eukaryota; kingdom Viridiplantae; phylum Streptophyta; class Pinopsida; order Pinales; family Pinaceae; genus Picea; species Picea mariana. The sequence goes on along the minus strand of JASDQU010751277.1, from coordinate 45,004 downwards.
TGGAAGTTCTTCCTTTCGTTTCCTTATGAAACATTCTTCTGGAGTGTCAAGTATCCATATTTCACAACTAGCGCCACACGTCCACTGGACCCATGGTTTTCGTACTTGACCTAAGATACCGAATAGTCACATCACTTAGCACCTTATAAATTATGGGGGCATGCAACGATGGTTTGGAGTAACCCGCCTTTCATCCCACAATCCTTATGACGCTGACACGTAACCCCCTAGTAAAACCATGGTTTGGATTGCGAGACCACCCCGAGAAATTAATTCTTGTGCAATTTGGGTCCCCAAAATTCCTCCTGGTTGTCGATATGGATGTATTGTGATCAATGCCAGTGTGCCCCCCCTACCTTTAACTACATTATTCAAACTCAGGTCCCATATAGTACAACTGTCAACATTCCAGGTGGAGGCACATGGCGGGTATAAGAGAGGTCCACGTCACCTCTAGGTGATGTCATCATGACTCACAACTTCATCTCTTTGGGGCTTCAGAGCTTTGGACTTTAGGAGTTCTCACCTCCACACACACTAATTGTCTCGAATGCCGAAATCCCAAACAACTAATCTGCTAACACGTGTCCCTCTTGATGGACGATCCAGATTAACTCAGGACTTCGTAACATGACCAAGGTAACCTATTGTCACTCAAGAATGTTCTGAGGTTTGAAAGTGGTTCATATACACAATTCCCACCTGAAACCTTGGTTCCAATGACCACTTATCCAACCCATTCAGGCTCAGTGCTTGAACCTTGGCTATGAACTTTAATTTTTTCCATTTCAACAACAATTATTTTTCGAACTTTTTCTTCAACTTCCACTAACATGGCCCATCCAGGCTCAGTGTTGAAACCTCGGCTCTGATACCAATTTTTAACATCTCCAACCACCAACCGGCCGAGCAATGCCACTACTCAGACACTTCACTTAGCTTTGATACCATTTTGTGATATCCCCGGAACACACACACACACACACACACACACACACACACAATGCATTTCTAATGAATTTAAAACAAATAACACAAAATTACTTCTACCATACAAACTCCTATGGAATTGACAGTAATTCATACATGCAACAGAACACATGATAGCATTGCAAGAATCACATACATGCATAACATACAACATATCTTATAATACATAGATTCATGCAGAAAATAACAATAAGCCCATACATACAACACATACATGCCATACTCATCAATATAAACATAAAAAATACACAACATGTAATGAACATAGAAGTGGTACTTATATTTTCATGGAGGACCACCAACTACGTGCAAACCTTCCATGAACCTCCTAGCCTTAGACCACACTGCTCATCACTCTCAGTAGTGGGTCACCCCTGAGATGGGACTAAACTCCACTGGGTAAGGGATTCTTGGGCTGGGAAAGGCCAACAGGAAGTCACACAGTTTAAGAGAAAGGATTTTCTCCTAGGAGCCACTTACGCCCACTGCTCAAAAAATCTCATTCCCCACATGCCTGTCCCACCCTAGGAGTATACACCTTCACTTTCATACAGTCCATCAACTGCTCCACCTCCCTTGCCTTGGTCTTCAACAACAGGCTGGACTTGAATTCTAAGAGCTCTGTAGAAGTTATGGGGCTCTCTCTAGGAGAATTCACTTCCTCAACACAGTCTCTCACCTGGAGAGAGTTTCTCATAGGCGTGACAACCTTCTTCTTCAATCCACCACAAGCTCTCTCACTTGGAGAGAAAATTTCTCACAGGACTGATAACCTGCCTCTTCAACCACAGGCTTGACAACCCCTCTCTTCAAACCAAAATAGAAAAGTCAGGTACGTCAAGGGTCGACTAAGTAAATTGCGGAGGTGCACAATGGCCACAGGTTCAGCAATGGAGGAATTGGCTGGATGCGTGCTTACTTAGTGCGTGAGTGAACTCGGGAGAAGAGATGGGGAAGACTGGTCTAGCATAGCAAAGATGGTAAGAGCGTGAGAGCCAAAACTGTATGTGTGTGAACCTCTGCGTGCGTGAGTGAGTGAGTGAGTTCCCCCCCTTAAAATTGCATGTGCCTGAGCTGACACATGTCACTCATGAAGCACATTTCTTTCCATTTGGAAGTCATTCCCTCTTCCCAAAGAAACTTAGGATAAAAACATATCCTTCTAATCAGTTTTTGGAATAATAATAAATTACTATTCTCTTGGGCTTAATCCCTTAGGCTTAGGCCCTCTTTCCAACTTTTCAACCCCCTCTCTCTTACCCAGCCTAGTGGAGCTTAGTCCCCCATAATCTTTCTTCATGGTCGGTCTACATGCAATGATGTTTTTATATTAATAATATGAATATTTACATGTACAAAATTGGCTCCTTGCCTTTAACACCTAGGCTCTCCGACCTAATAATCACATAATCCCATAGCTTATAATTTCTTGGCTCACCAGCCTACAAAACATGTTACAATTCATAAATACAACTGGGGCTCATCCTTGGGGATATTACAAATATGCATGAATTGATTAAATTCTCCATGCACTTGCATGCATCACACAACACCATCTTTCTCGTCATACGTTTATAATCATAATTATCCCATTTCACATCACATTCTATTAATCACTTATTTCACTGCAAGAAATAATAAAAAAATAAATTAGTTACTCTGTATCATTCAATACACCCATTGTTTTCTATTTGTCGTTCCTTGCCTCTCACTTCACAATTTGACTTCTCAAATTCCACTTGTTTTGGCATTGATGATTAACAATGGGAAAAGTATGTTTTCAATTCCTAATATTTACTAAAATAAATACTTACTCTATTTTTCATATTAACGTAGAGTCCAATATGAGGTGTTTTTTTTATATTTGATTTTCATAATAAATAAAATTGAAAAGAAAGGACCTCATTTCCCAAGGTTAATGTTCTAAAAAAGGTTAATGTTCTAAAAAATAAAAAGATGAGGAGGTAAATAGAAACCAAATAGATAAGTTATTTATTTTATTTAAGTAAAAATATTATAAAAATATTGAAAAATGGAAAGGAGAAAACCTTGAAAAATTTACATAGATAAATATTCTTAGAATCAAGATTGACTATCCTATGCAGTTGTATGCATGCATCATGCAACATCATCCTCCATGCCATACATAAATAATCATAGTTATCCCCATCCCACATCACCTTCCATTAATGACACATTTCCATGTGAGAAATAACAACAAAAATAAATATTATTAGTTACCCCTATGATGCCCTATATCCCGTTTTGTACTTTTGTTCCTTTAACTCATTTCACATTCTAACTTCTCAAATTTCATTTGTTCTAGCATTGAGAATTATTGCTAACAATGGGTGAGGTGGTTTTCATTGTCTAGTATTTATTAAACTTAGTACTTATTGTGTTTTGTATATTAACTTGGAGTCCAACATGAAATGTTCTTTAGTTGTTCGTATTTTATGAAATGTTTTAACTTGTATGCATATATTGTTATTGTCTTGTACATGTACATCTAGCTCATCTAGCTCTTGATCTGTTTCAAATTTATTAATATTTTTCTTATTATTAATATTATAACTTCGTTGATATATGTTTTCACATTCAACAAGTAATATTAATATTATTAAAAATAAAAAGAAAAAAATTATTATAATTAATATTTTAATAGTTCTTTATAATTTTCAAATTAAAATTAAATTAGTTTTGTATAATAATAATAATCTATTTTTAAGATCATGGCCAACCTAGCACACCAAATTGGTGTATGAGACCTCCTTGTTTGTGGGACAAGGGACCCCCCTCTGCCCAACGATTTGATTGGTAAAATTTGCGAAGGTATACATACCCTACCCCCCTCTGGATTTAAACCTGTGGCCTCTTAAGAAGAAACATATGTTCTTAACCATAATAATTATAATTAATTTATTTTAGTTATTAGTATGATAATAATTATAATTATAACTTTATTATATTAAATATTTAATATATTCAAATCAATGCCCCAATGATGCAAGCACAACACCACTTAGACACCCCTATGGTATAGTCGTTGTGCTACCAAGACACATGATTGTTATGTGCACTAAAATAATGGATGAAATTGGGAATTTTTCATCAATGAAATAATTCTAACTCAATGTTATCATTATGTAAGCACATGATATTTGGAGAAAAAAGAAATGCAAATAATGGGTTTGCATCGTTTAATCTATTAATTCCGAGCATAAAGTGGAAAAGGGGGGTCTTTATCATTTCATTTCACATGAACCTATGGGTAAGAGATGGTAGTATTTGAGAGAGGTTTGTGGGGAATTAAACATGATTGGCCAAGGGAGATTTGTAAGCCTTCATTCGATCTATTGGATTCCAAGGTAATAATTTTTTTTTATTTATCTCAATTTTTTTTAAAACTTTGTGCATTTGAGACATGATTTTGAATGATATTTGGATTCACATTTGAAATGGAATTTTATTTTATATTTGAAATGTTTTTAGGGTGTATTTTACATTTTAACCTTATGATTTTATTTTCCGTTTTATAAAATGAAAAAATAAATCAAGCTAAGGATTAGGGATCTTACATGTTTTTTTACATATTTCTCCTATTAATCTCCCTCTCCCTATAATTATTCCTCTTATAATTCTTGTCATCTATAATCCCCTCCTTATCCTTCATATCATCCTATTTCTCCTTCTCTCTCTTTCCCTTTGATTTTCTCCCACCTTCCTCTCCTTCTTCCTTCTTATTATCCATATCCTTCATGTTTATTATCCCCCTTCATCTCCATTATTATTTTCCTCTATGATATTCACCTTCTTATTCCCCCTCTCCTTCCTCTACTTCATGTATTTTTCTCCTTCCTTTACTTCATGTATTTTTCTCCCTCACCCTCTCATCTACTTCATCTACTTCTTCCTCTTCCTTAACCCCATATCCTTTTCCCCCTTTCCCTTTCTCCCCTCACCCTTCCCCACTCATATTATTATTCCTTCCTCTTTTTCATCTCCTTCTCCCTCCTCCCACTCCTCATATTCCTTTTAATATTTCTCTTTTCCCTCTACTTCCTTTTCTTTCATTTTTCTCCCACCCTCCTCTTCCTTTTCTTATCCCCCATCTTTTTCTTCCCCTCTCACTTTTTTTTCTTCCTTGTTTTTTCCTTTCACTTTTCTTCCTATCCTACTCCCTCTTTCTCTTTATTTTTCTTCCCCTCCCCCATCTATTTTTATTCCTTTTCTCTTCCTCTCTTGCTCGTAATGTTTCAAAGTAAATAACACAAATATCATTATTATTTGAAAATTATTGTTATTAATACTATAAAAATATTATTTTTATTCCCTTAAAACAAATGGTAATTCACTATGTTAGATATCAATTAGGTTGTTATCAATAAATACACCCATTTCTTTATATTAAAATAAATCAAATGAAAATTATCCCCTCTAATCCCTCTTGTCCACTTCATTTCACTCTCCCTCATACTCCTTACACATCCAAGTATGTATGTCCAAGTATATACATTGGGATGATAACATGTCATGATGGTTTTTTTTTTTATGGTGAAATAGCCAATTTCTATTAATTAAAATAACTATGAGACTTTGTAACATAAGTTCCATAAGTATCATGTTAGTTGCATAGAAATACCCCTCTAAATATGGTATTCCATGACCAAAACATCTATACATATGTAGATATTATGCATGTGTATTTTCAATGCTCATGATAAATTATGAATATATTTTATTTCATGGATTCATGTATTTAAATTGTTAGCTTATTTTTGTAATACATATAAATCATATAGCTTAGATTACACAATGGTTCGAGGTGCCAAGAAATATATGACAAATGTCATAGAAGAACATACAAATCAAAAACATTGATGAAAGACATGAAGCACCTCTATGAGTTGTAATTATATCTATCTATCTATCTATCTATCTATCTATCTATCTATCTATCTATCTATCTATCTATCTATATATATATATATATATATATATGCATTTATAATCCTAATCGTTACTTACTATATTTTGTTTTATGTTGAAAAAATCTTCATGAAATCACATATACATTATTTATCTAGTATTTATAGTGAAATTTAGAGTGTACATTATAATATTAATTGAATTCAATATACTACATTTTTCATGGTACTTATTCTTTCTATGAAATACATATTAATGTTTGAGCATTAGTCGCAGAGATGAAAATAAATGGATGAAAATATTCATCTTGATATAAGATAGACAATTAACTTATCATAAAGATATACAAATTAATTCACGAGGATAGGTTTTAAAAATTCGAAATGGGAAAAATCTCCATCAATATTTTTTTAACATTTTCATTAAGGAATGGTCAAAACAGTCGCAAAAACATTGGGATGAAATAAGTAATGCTAATAATCATATATCAATATGAAATCTATTTAAAAGGTTCCCAAATACACAACTAGTCATAAATGGGTCCTTTATAGATTATTCGAGATTTGTGGTGGAGGAGAACCACATCAAGTGAAATATTTTCGAAATACTATTTATTTTAGTTGATCATGTTTGTAGTCCTTTACTTTATCTATTTCATTATGTATTTTCATTTCATTATGTATTTTCATTGAATCTTATAATTGGATTCAAGTTTTTTGGTTTTGAGTAAATTTAGTTAGTTATTTAGTGATCTTTAATCCAAAGGAAAACAAAAAAATATCTTTAATAAAAACCATCCTTAAGGATTCAAAAGAGGCTAGAGGAATATCTCCCTTGGAAAGGTAGCACAAGGAGTGGAACCTTATATAACAAAAAAGAAACCCACAAGATAATAAATAATAAATAATTAATTTAATTATCAATTAAAATTTGTTTACGACTCATTGATCACGTTGATAAAAATGTCTTTAATAAAAATGTCCTTAAATATTGGGAAGAGGCTAAAGGTAGACCTCCCTTGAAAATGTATCATGAGGAGTGGACCCTACGACACCTAAAAAATGACAATTGTAATAAATAACATATAATTAGTTGAGTTATTGATCAAAATTTGTTTACGACTCATTTACCATTAATCATTAACTTCTACATAATGAACATAAAATTTTTATTCTACATTCTTTATAATTTTCTAGTCTTTTAAGCTTTTAACATGGGGATAATTTACTTTGATATGATTTTAAAATTGATCTAGGAGTTTTCTTCATTCTTCCACATTGTTCATTTTCTCTATACTCTGTTAGCACCATTATCTACTTTTGTGGTCATTTGTTAGACATTGATAACCTTAAATGATTTTATCTTGTCTTATGTACATGCACAAGTAAAAGCACATAAAGTAAAAAACACACATTCTTTTGATCAAGCGAGGAGTTCTTTGATTAGAGATTGTTTTATAATTTTATAAATATAATCTCATATATTATGCTAATATACTAGCTTAATATATGTTATTATTAGATATGGTTTTCTCTTATTGCATATAGTTAAATGATTATAGTTGGGAGTCAACACAGGAAGAAATAAAGTACACCTTGAAGCATGGTTTGGAAAAAATGGTGAAATTTACCAAACCATGTCCTTCGCAATTAATTTTCAATTATATGTTTATCTTTTAACTTATATATAATTGATTTTTTCTATTTTCTTCGTGAAATACATATTATAGGGAAATCGAGTGAGTATTTCACCTCATTTTGAGGATGGTATCCATGGTAAATAAGATTTTATAGAATCCCTAGGATTTGTCAACACAGGGATAAAGTATATTTGCAATAATATACTCATTAAGAATTCAACATGTCACTTGCAAGAATTAAACATGGGTGGAGAGGATAACACACCTCCCCTCAACTACCCGGGCTAGACCCAATTGACAACATACAGTTGGGATAATTTTTAATGTATTGAATTATTATTATATTCTTCTATATTGATGATGATGAGAGTGATTAGGAGCAATCATAGGGTATTGCCAACTTTTTAACTTATATACTTTTATTACATCTTTAAACGATAACAATTGTTTAATTTCTTGAACTCACATTCTTTTATTATGTTATTGTAGAGTGAGTATGAATAGGGTATATAAGATGAGGAAAGAATTGAAAACGATGCAATTGAATTTCGAAGTCGCAATGTTGTATATTAAGTTAAAATTTCCTTGGGGTGGAAGTGTACTTGGGAAACCCAAAGAACTTCCCATTAATTTGAGGATGTTACCCAATGTAAAATGAACCATGCAGACTATTGTATGTTGACCCAATAGGGACATCAAGTGAGGCCCACAAAGGTAGAGGAAGCCAGTCTAGGGACTTTACATTGAGACCTCTTGCTAGCTATTTGTAACTCTCAATAACTTAAGCTATCCCATCAAGCTATGTAGTTTTTTTCTTTCATGGTGTGAAATTGTTTGAATGTTGGTGCAATAAAATTTCATAATTGTGGTTATGAATACATGGTTTTTTTTCTTTTATTAAATGTTAGTGGAGTTAAATGATGGATGTGAAACCAACTTTCCTTTGTAGTTGATGGGAGTATAATTCCTTCAATTGACAAGAATGTCGGTGTTTTTAGTAGAAAATTTCAATCCTTTGGTTTAATTTTAGCGCATGTATTCCAATGTTTTTTAGAGGGGCAATGATTTCGACCTATATTTAACTAATTGGAGGGTTCGAATTTGAAACACCAATAGTTGAAGATGATGGTTTTAATTAGTCTAAATTGGTACCTTGGTGTTTAGGTTATGGTTTATGTTGTTCCCAACAAATTAGTGTATTCAATTCTTAGCAATTTTGGAAACTATTGTTCCTAGAAGAATAGTATATTCAATTATTAGCAATTTTTGGAATTGGGTATTGGGAATACTTTAAATGGGAATATGGGTTTGGGTGTGGAACAATGAATTAGAGAAAGTTTTAGTAATTTAATTCATGAGGTTATGAGCTTGAGAAAACATGGTGTTCACTCAATGAACATGTGACAACACCTACATTGGTGGGATATAAAAGAATACCCCTAATTTCACTAGATATTGATAAATACCTCCAAAAATCCTTTTTTGAATTTGTTGGGAACAACATAAACCATAACCTTTTCATAATAAAATAAACCCCTATTTTTACTAGATATCCCTTTTCATACCCCCCAATACCTATAAACCCCCCAATACCCTACATCCCCCCCCAATACTTACAATATATTGACTTTATTTTTCACAATTTAAAACACCCTTTATAAATGAACATGATAAGATATTAGTCAACAAAGTTAAGCTCTCGTGCTTGAGAAATTATCAAAATAAATATTAACCATGTTGGAGGGTCGGTTGAGATTAGTAAAGGATTTAGGAGGTTTCTATATATGGATGTGGGTCTAGGGATGGGAATCACATTGCTTATTTTGAACATCATACATGGATTGATTATTTGCATTTATTTTCATGTGACATGGCATATATATATATGTGAATGATCACTCATTTTCCTTTCCCAATTGATGTGTAATATATTCATGGAAAAAAGGTACAAATTTCCCAAAAGGGGTTAACACACATCATTTATGGTTCACCCAACATGAATATATTAACAAAGATTCTCCAAATAAAAATGCAAATCAATCAAGGAAAAGAAAGCATTCCAATCATGTCATTGTGGAATAGATGAATGGGAAAATTTGTTACTAGGGAATACACACATTGCAATCTATGTGGGATCAATTACCTTCATAACTAGGGAACTATGTATCATTGATATCGAGCCAATGATTTTTCACAATGACATCAAGGAAAGAATGGGATGAAACTTGTTGAATTTGGCTCTATAAGGAGGTGTTTGGTGATGAAGAAAATGGATAGGAGAGATTTCAATTGAGGGGCCCCTCAGTGGATGGATCCATAGGTGGTGAACTAAGTGGATTTGGTCCTTACCCCTAATATTTGGTCTCTGGTTTAACTATTATGGAGATGGTTATAAAGCCTTCATGGAGCTATGTTTTTTATCCTTTCTCTATAATGTATTATATTGGATGTACACAGGTGCTGCCTAAGTGGATTTCTTCCCTTTCAACTTATATATAGGGTTTCCTCTATAGAGAAATGATTTGAAAGAGGTGAACCAAGGAGATTTTTTACCATCCTTTCCAAAATGAGAATTTCTCCACCTTGGAGGAAGATGGGGTCACAATGGGTTTGGGGCCATAAAATAGTAATTTGGATTCATGTATGTGATTACTACTCTTCTTAGACTAATCCCATTTTATTTCTCAACACACCATACCCAACATAGGAAAGAAATGTAGAGGTGAATAGTTTAATTGAGCAATGCTTAAGGCCTACATGGAAGCAAGTGTGCAAGTGTTGTACGAGATTTTCCAGATTAATTCTATGTTAGTTTCTCAATGGTGCATTGCTTCTAAAAGTAATCTTCTAGAAATAACCATTCTTACAATATATTTTGCACCTTTTGGGACAATTGCTATTAATTTATATGACAAAAAAACTTTTATAGTTTTATATGTGGCAACAAATTACTACTTTAATATAATAAATTGTCATCTTATCAATTGAAAATTGTTAGGATTTAAAGAATATAAAAATCGTGTATTTAATACAAAACATCCTCCTAAAAACAATTGTTGTGACTATGTAATTGCACATGTGGGCCCTTCCTTATTTTGGTTAGGTAATGACCATTGTTCTTCATATACTCACAGTAATGGAGGGAGAAAGTGAGTATTTTCCTATTAGGTAACAGTCTCATAAACATGCATTAAACCTCATTGCATATACATTTTACCCCATATATACCCTCATTCGAGACAACATATAAGTCCCAATATAATGTATCATTATACCAATGTGGAAAATCAAAAGGAAGTGGTGTCTCCTACTAACATAATGGTTGATTTCTTGTAGGATGGGTCTACTTCTTTGCTAGACTTCCCCTCCTCCTTTGTGGGATGTATTTTTTAGATACACCTATCTTTTGGCATCTCGAAATTGCTTCTACGACTATAAAATTCCCTCTCCTCCTTGTGCATTATCCCACATTAGTTGTGAGGTCTAGTCTATCCTCCTCTTCTATGTATCAAATTCCAAAGGAAAATAAGCTATGTTATTAGTAACCTCACAATGATGTAATATATTTTGTCATCACCCATTACTTGTAGGAAATCCATAAGAAACATTGTTTCTAGTAACCATTTCCAATTCTTACTGAGTAAGAGTTTCCTAAGAACCTTGCTACATTTATGTGAAACTTGAACATTTATTCATGAACAATTGATGTTTATTGAGAAATTTAGAACATGTATAAAAAACAAAACATATATGAAAAAGTGATAAAAACAACAATTAAAAAAAAACATTATTGATGATTTGTAACCCTAATCCTAAATGCTAAAATAGTTTTATAAAGTTATGAAAATATCATTCTTATCACACATATTGTGAAATAATACAAGAAGCTATGTTTCTATTGAAGTTTGAGAGCATTTAAAAATACCTATGTGTGACAATGTCAAGTCAGTGTTCAGTAGAAAATATTGTTTGAGAGTCAAGGCTGGGGTTATTGAATTTTGAGAGCATTTAAAAATACCTATGTGTGATGATGTCAAGTCACCGTTCAATACAAAATATTGTTTGAGAGTCAAGGTTGGGGTGCTTGGAAGATAACATTGGACTCCTTGAGCATTGAGGAGAACTTTGACAATGAAATTTAAATGTTGGAAGAACATCAAATTGACATCACATTTCATGAGCTATAATTTTTGAGTGTTACTCTACACCACTGGTAGAGTTACACAAGATTGATATTTATTTAATCTCAATTTACTTTGTTATTTTTATATTTTATTTTTATCTATTTCAAATTTCTATTTTCTCCTCTCATATGTTAGAAGTGTTCTTTATTCATATACCATGGTCTTTTTATTACTTCTTAAGAACTTGGTTATTCAAAAGGAAACCTTAAAACCTTATGAACGCGCACTCTTCTCACCTAGATGCACGTTATAGGGTTGCACAAAGTTGGTATTTGTTTATTTTAAAATTTCTTTGTTGTTTTATTGTTTTAGGTCAAATATCTATTTTTTCCTTTTTTTATTAGAGAAATTGGATTTAGGTTTGGTGATTAGAAAAATATTTGTTATCTTCTCCACTTAAATTCAATTCCTGCAAATAACATATTAAGCTTTAAGCTTTATATAAATGATAAATTCTAAATTAAAATAAATCTATACTAATTTATTTTTAAATTAATTTATTGTATCTTAAAAAATTAAATATATTTTATATTGAAAATAATGGTTACCCACCTCAAAAAAAATCTTTTCAAAATATTTAAAACTTATAAAAAATATTAATATTATTACTTTTAAATTTTTTATTTTTTTTATTTATTTAAAATTTTTCATTTATTTATTCCTAAATTAATTTATTATATGATTAAAATTTAATTTAAATTAAGTATCATTTTATGAATAATAAAAAATATTTAATAAATTTCTTTAAGATATATATTAAAAAAAATTAACGACATTTAAGAAAAACAACTATATATTCAAATACAAGAATACCACACAAACACCTCATTAAATATGTGCTTAAAACAAAGTCTTAAGAGTAATCTTCACTTTCACTTTACTTTATGATAACATATTTTATTATATATATTCAAAGACAAGAATACCACACAAACACCTCATTAAATATGTGCTTAAAACAAAGTCTTAAGAGTAATCTTCACTTTCACTTTACTTTATGATAACATATTTTATTATTATTGTTATAGTAGGTTTTTTTATGATTTTTTTTTTCAATTTAATTTATTAAATTGCAAACATGCATGCATGTACTAGATCTCATATACACTTTACTATTCTAATTACAATACAGATTTTGTATTTTAAATTTTTTATTATTTTTGTTTTTTATGATCATTATTAATATCTATTTTAATTTTTGATGATTATTATTAACATTCATTAAGGACAACTTTTTTATATCTTAAAAAAAGGGTAAGGAATTTCTTAGATGGATTTAGAATTTGATTTTTGTGTTTGGAAATCTTTAAGAGAAGCATTCCTAAATCACCATATTTTTTATGAATTAAAGGGATCAAGGTCAGTATTGTAACAAATCTTTTGAAATTAAGATTTAATGTGGGTGTACATAGGACATTCTACCAGAAAGTACTTTTTTCAACTCTCTTAGTGTCACAAGGATGACACATTATTGTGACCCATAATGTTTTAGGAATTATCCAACACTTTACTATGAAGCTAGTGAGAGTTTGTACTTATTTTGGTAATGTTGATTTTCTTCTTTACAAATAGAAAAATACATTTTATATTATAGATTAGGGTTGATCACCTCCTTGTAATATCTTAATTTTATATTATCCTTTAATTCCTTATGCTACCACAATTTCTTCTTAAATTTAGTTGTAATAATATTTTTAATATTATCAATATTTTTTATAGTGACATCTTCCTTGATATCGCAATGATTAATCCAAGGCTCCACAACTTTATGTCAACCCCTTGAGAAACATGTGATTTTCACTGGATTTTCAATCAAGCTTAGAAATCCTCTTGTCTTCCATGTTTTTTATCTTTCTATTGTACATTAAGTACCTAGTCACAACCATGCTCTCAATATGGAAAATAGTCGCTTCTATGAGGAGATTATGATACGCCGTATTTCCTTTAATTTTAAGATTACAAGTTAAAAAATACTTTTGGATTTGATCTATTTTTCTCCATGATTATTTAGAGACACTGGAGCCCCAAACTTCACAACCACTTAAGATAACATGAGTGACAAAAGTATCAAAGAGGAGTTTCTTAATCTCAGATCTAAAGGTGCACTTGTTTACAACTATGTTTGAGTTAATATTAAGCTTTCCACACTCCATTTATCATTTTCTGAATGTTATAGTTCCACTTAGGCTTGTGATGAAGATTGATTCTAAAATATTTGTATGAATTCACTTTTTCCAAACTTTTATAAAAATTAAATTTCTTAGTTTTTAAATGATTGTTTTAGAACATATTTTTTTAATTAAAGATAATACGAATATCTTTTCACAAAAGAGTTTTTCCTAATACTAATGTATGGTACCCATCTAGTATGTCAAGTCCACATAGGTAGATATATCTAGTTTAGGGACTTGATCTTGAGATCTCTTACAACCTATTTTCAACCACTTAAGCTAATCCACTAAGCTAAATTGTTTGAATGTTAGTTCAATAAAATTTCATAATTGTGTTTATAGATATTATATATGGTTTTTCTGTTTTAATTAAATGTTAATTAAATGTTAGTGTAGTAAAATAGATGCATTCTAAAACTCAACTTGCTACTAATGTAGTTAAATGATGGATGTTAACCCAACTTGTCTTTGTAGATGATGGAAATATAATGTCTTGAATCAACAAGAATGTTGGCGTTTTCAATAGAAATTTTCAATCATTTGGTTTAATTTTAGATCTAGGTTTCCAATGTTTGCAGTGTTTTTGACATATATTTGACTAATTGGAGGGTTCAAAGTTGAAACACCAGTCATTGACGATGATGGTTTTAATTAGTTTGAATGGGGATCTTGGTGTCTAGGTTATGGTTTATGTTGTTCTCTCTTTTTCTTAGAAATTTTGGCAATTTTTCTTCTTATAAGAAGAATAGTATATTCAATACTTAACAATTTTGGAAATTGGGCATTTGGAATGCTTTAATACTTAACAATTTTGGGAATTGGGCATTTGGAATGCTTTAAATATGAATATGGGTTTTGGTATTGGAAAATGAATTAGAAAAAGGTTTAGTAACTAAATTAATGAGGTTAGGAGCTTGAGACATTATCAAAATGAATATTGATCATGTTGGAAGGCCGGTTGAGATTAGGAAGGGATTTCAGAGGTTTCTTGAGATGGAAGCCAGTGGAGGGATGAGAATCACGCTATTGTAGTTCAACGAGTGTACATGGACTGATCCTTTTCATTTCTTGTCATGGGACATGGCCTGCATCAATGTCAATGGCTACTCATTTTCCTTTCTTGACTCATGTGTAAGCACTTCATGTCAAAATCCATGAGTTTCCCACTAGGGGTTAACACACGCCATTTATGATTCACCCAAAATGAATATGTTCACAAAGATTCTCTAAATAACAATGCACATTAGTTAAGAAAAAAAAAAAAACATGTCATTGTGGATTGGATGATTGAGCAAATTCATCACTAGGGCCTACATCAGTTCCGATCATGTCATTGTGGATTCGATGATTGAGAAAATTCATGACGAGGGCCTACTTGGGTTCCAATCTATGTGGTGTCAATTACCTTTATAACCAGGGAACCTTGTATCATTGATATCAAGCCAAGCCAAGGATTGTGCACTAGGGGAAGAATGTTGTGTGAAGGCTTCAGAGCTTGGAAGATAACATTGGAGTCCTTAAGCTTTGATGAGAGCTTAAGGAATGGAATTAAAATGTTGGAAAGTCGAAGAGAGCTTAAGGAATGGAATTAAAATGTTGGAAAGTCGAAGAGAGCATTATATACTTTTTCTCTAATAAGCCCCCCTCTCCCACCCTCTATAGAGGGATAGAGGGTGGGAGGGGAAGGCTTATTAGAGAAAAAGTATATAATATTATATACTTTTTCTCTAATAAGCTTTTTCTTTCTTTTTCCAAGAATGGAATACTGTATTTATTCTTTTGTTTCTTTGGACGGAAAGACACATATCTCCATTTCGCGCAAAACTTTGACATGCCGATCATAGTGAAAACTAGGGAGACTATAGTTTTTTTAGGAAGGATAGAAACTTCGAACCGAATATAGCGGTGGGAGGGGGGGGGCATTAATGGAGAATTTATAATATAAATTCTCCATTTATACCACCCCCTCTCACCCTCTATTAGACTGACATCACATTTCATGAATTATATTTTTTCTAATACCACTCTACATCACATAGATGTAGAGTTGTATAAGGTTGGTATTTATTTACTTTCAATTTTATTTTTATTTTTATTTCAATTTTTTGTTTTCTCTTTTTTATATTATAAGTGTTTTTTTTTATTAATTCTTGTTTAAAAAGAAGCTTTATTTCTTTCCATAGGGAAGGGAACAATGCTCTTTTCAATTACATATATGACACGTGCCAGATTTTCACCAAGGTTGGTATTTGTTTTTTTTTCAAATTTTTAGGTTGTTTTTTATTTTTATTTTTTCTGTTTCAAATCAAATGGCTATTTTCTCTTTTACTTTGTTGTTATTGTTTTTATTCATTTTATTGGGGAAGTTTGAAATTTGATGGATAAAATATCTTCCATGAAACATGTATATAAAATATAACTAATATTTTTCTTATTAATTATATATAATTACATAATTAAAGTTATATTTTTAATAGATAAAATGTTTTTCTAAATTCCAACTTATTCATTTTATTGGGCAAGTTTGGAATTTGATGAATAAAATATCTTCCAAGCATGCATATAAAATATAACTAATATTTTTCTTATTAACTATATATAGTTACATAATTAAAACTATATTTTTAATAGATAAATGAAGCGGAGCGATAAAGAAACATAGTCATTATTATTGATTTGAAAAACAGAATCAATTCGTTCACGTGTTGCTGTATTGTTTTCCAAAATAGAAAAAAACCGCCACCAAAAATTCAAACTATTAAAATGGTAGGTATGTGTGTAATGGAGGTTGTGATCAACGTAACCACCCAAAAAGTTTTGTCAGAAAAAATTGTATCAACGTTGAACTAAAGAAATTTTTTACCAATTGCAAAGCGAGATGTATCTGGACCGCAAATACAATGGAAATGTTGTGAGATAAGAAGGCAAAGTTTGAACGGAAAACTTCGATTGAGATTTGAGTGTTTCGGGTTAATTAAGAAAAATCCCTTGAAACGTAAGGATAGCAAAGCTCCACCATATATGAAACTACTCTGATTATGATTGAATTTATCTTTTTTTTGTTATTCACATATTATCTTTTGCTGCAACCGTTGCAACCATCTCTGGGTTGTGAAAATGATTTTTAAGATATTTAATGTTAATCCAAATACTTTGTATTTATTTATTTAATTAATTAATTAATGTATTGAGATGTGTTTTCTATATTCTATATTAGGGAGACGTGTAAACATGTAACTCTGTGTTTAATATGGAGGTTACAAGTAATTTCTAAAAAATATTTAATTAAAAAAAATCAATTTAGATCATCAATAATATTAATATTTATTATAAATAAAATATTTCAATGTTTACTTTAAACAAAATATTTTTTTATCAAGTTTATCTCTATATATACATACATACATATAAAGTAAATGAAAACAATGTCAATTAGGTTTAGCTGGGGTGGTTGGAGAATGTTTGTTATTATCCCCATCCATAGTCAACTCTTCTGGAAAGTGACATATTGAGCTCTATCCAAATATGAGGATCTATCATGATGGATGAAGTGTCCACTCGAAATATTGGACTTTTCAAATTTTATACAAAATTTGTGTCCACAAAACTCAAACAACATTATAACAAAATGTGAAAATCTACACACTCATTTTTAATTTAAAAATATATATTCAATAAAATAAAATAAAAAATTAAACACATTTAAG
>JASDQU010751276.1:36160-48450 GCA_032191745.1 Picea mariana | reverse complement strand
CACTCATGTTATCTTACATAGATGTGAACTTTGGGGCTGCAACATCTCTAAACAATAATGGAGGAAGACTGAGAAAATCCATAATCATTTAATAATTTATAATCCTAAAATTAAAAGCAATATGTCTTATCCTATCCTCCTCATATAATCCAAAATGGATCCATGAAGGCCAAAAATTCAAAGTTCTCAGAATTAGAAGAAACCAATGCCATTGCATAGGGCTTCTCGTGTCGATTTCGACCATATATTTATTTTTTTTCGAAAATGGACACCGTATGCAAAATTTATGGTGATCTGAACTTTTTCCCAAATGAGCAAAAAAAGTCAAAGTCAACAGTCAGAGGTCATACTGCTGACGTCAACATGACGTGGAAGGTGACGTCAAGATAAAATCATGATGATGTCAGTAGGGTGACATGGAAACATCGTAGGATGACACGTGGTAGGTACATTTGGTGTTTTCAAGCTAAGTTGGCATGGTACGAATTTGACACGTGGAATGTACGAATGATGGCGTGCCTATATATATGATGGCGTGGAATTTTGTATGATGATATGACCCAGTGGCAGTACGACTTATGGAAGTATGGATCTGACTATACAGAATAATAGGCGAATGATGTGGCGACAGGTGGCAGGCTCTAGGCATGACATGTGGCATACAAGCTAAATTTGCAGCTATGTTGGTGTTGACTGTATAGGTGACTGTGTTGGTGACTAGATGTACGGTGGACAATCCATAGGTGAAATGTGGCTCAATCATAAGGAACTACTTGGTACCCTGGATGAGGCCAAGGAGGGTTAGTTCAAAAAAAAATTGGGATTCTGTTGGAGTTGAATCATGACCTCCGGGCATGCCAAATATCTAAACACAACACGCTAGCCACCCGGGCTACTAGTGTTCTTTGATTAACATATGGAATATTATAGTTTTGAATTGAAGGTTGTTAGATGTTGGGGGATAAGCCCCGATCGGCGGGGGGCTAGCCTACGACCATGGTGCTAGACCATGAGTTGAAAGGGCAAGCACATAGGTGTTTGACCTAGCCCGAGGTCACATGCCTTCCAAGCGACCATAACCAAAGTCCAAGGGTAGAGGATCCAGGGTATAACCCCTAATACTCAGACATATGGAAACAACATATGACTAAGAGCCTACAAATAGGGGCCGAGTGCCACTTTTTTTGGAAAAGGGGGTTTTAAAACAATATTAAATGGTTTTATTTGATTTTCAGCCTGATTTTATTGGATTTTTGACCATTTTTTGTGGATCTAGAGCCCATTTTGAGGCCAGGTATTGGGAGGAAGTTTCCATACGATCCCCAAACAAAATCCTACATAAACTAGGTGTTTTGGAAATCCAAGGAGGTTCAGTGCAAAAAAATTCTAAAGAATTCATGAAGCTTAAGCCATTTTTATGCAGGGAAGCCATTGAGGAAGCGAACTTTGGAGATTGATTCCAAGAGCTATGCTCAACATTTTTCAATCATGTCGGTTGTGTTGGATTCTTGAGTTTGAGAAAAAAATGACTAGACCATTTTGAAATCCATTTGAGATACTTCTCATGTAATTTTACAGCATTGAAAATTAATAAAAACTCCTCCCCCACTAAGACAAAGGCCCAGAGACATAGGAAAACTTGTGTCGAATTCCGTTATCAAGCTTGGTGTTATGGTTTGTTGTTCCTTATGTCTATTTTTTGTTCTATATTATTTATGATGGATGTAATATTCTTTCATTAAAATATTCTTCTTCTCTTAATTCCATAATGGTAAATCAAATCATGCATAAACTTAACCATAGTCTTTAAAGATCAATTTCGAATCAAGTAGCATCAGAGAAGGTTGACAGTTGGTTGTTTGAGTTTGCATGATTACCACGTAAAATATTAGTGATGGTGAAGGAGATATTGTAGAAGGATATCCAGAGATTGGATCAAGAAAGAAGAGATCCCAAAGTGAGAGGATGACATTGGAAGAAGGACTTTCTCAAAATGAAATAGAGTTTCAACGAAATGTTTTTTCCATGTCAAAAATGGTAAAATTGTTGTATGATGATTACTTATAATGGAAGAGACCGGTTCAAGGGGAATCTTCAAAAGAATACAAAAGTGAAGAAGGAGAGGATCCTCCAAAGTCTCCTCCTTCACCTCCTTCATCTCCATCATCTTCTTCTTCTTCAATTACAAGTTTGAATACTACTTCTTCAAGAAAACATTCTCATAAACATAAGCTTAATATGCCATTACTTAAACTTGATGTAAAATTTGTTTTTCCTATGTATGATGGCGAAGTTAATGCTGAGAAACTTGATAACCAGGTTAGGTAGATGGAGGTGTATTGTAATGTCCAACAAATCAAAGATGAGGCAACCAAAATTAGATTGGCATCGCTTCATCTTGAAGGCACAACTCTCATTTGGTGGAAACGTAAGATGCAACATGGAACTCAACAAGTTGGTAAGATTTTTCCATCATGGCATGATTTTATTTCTGCACTTAGAAAACAATTCTATTGTTTTGGGTATAAGGAAAAGGCTTTAATTGAATGGCAAAGTCTTAAGTTAAGAAAAGGAAAGTCAGTGCAAAAATACACAGATGAATTTCATAAGATGGATTTGATGTTAGATGTTCCATTAAGTACACAAGAAACTCTTATGAAGTATATAGGAGGTTTCCCTGCTTATATTCGTAATACTATATTTATCTTTGGACCTAATAATATTGATGAGGTTTCTGTCCAAGCAACATTTATTGAAACAAGAAAAACTAGAGTTAGTGCATCGAGGGAATCATCTTCAAAGAAATATGGCAAAGGCAAAGGGAATGGGAAGAAAGAAAATTTAGCGACATGGAAGGAATATAATCTCTCTTGCAAGCATTGTAAGGAAGAAGGACATGATGATGAGAATTGTTGGCAATTGCACCTAGAGAAGAGACCGAAGTGGTTCAAAGAGAGGAAAGGGAGGCAAAAATTTGCAACAACAACACGACCAATAGACTTCGGGTCAGATTCAGGTGATGAGACTAAGATCACAATAGTTGGTTTGTCAGGTAAAATTGGTGATGGTTTTGATTCAAGAAGTAAATTGTTTCATCTAAGGGCCATTATGAGACATACTAAGATCGATACATTGATAGATAGTGGATCTCAATCTAACTTAATTTTAGATAAAGTGGTTAAGAAATTGGGATTAAACACTAAGATGCATCACAAACCCTATTCACTTAATTGGATAAGCAAAGATCATAAATTTCTCATAACAAAGCAATGTATTATAAAGTTTCCAATTACATCTAAGTATGTGGATGAAGTAACATGTGATGTGATGTCGCTAGAAACATGTGGAACGGTCTTAGGTATCCCTTATTTAAATGATCACAAAGCAATATTCTATAGGGAACATAATCAATATCACTTAACTAAAGAAGGGAAAAAATATGTTATACATGCTCATCATATAAAAGAAAATCAATCTCTTCTAACAATGGAACAATTAAATAAGGCATCTTATGCAAGAAATACACCTATAATTGTGCCAAGTAAAGCAGTTTATCTTAAGAATGAACATGAGATGGTTGTAGAATGGAAGTTCAATAATACTTTGCTTCAAGATAAGTTAATGTTGTGCAACTCATTCAAACATATTGGCTCATTTTCAGTCATATTTTGAATGTTCTCGCTGCTAATGTTTTCTACATGGATGGTAGTGGATTCAGTAAGATGTGAACAAGTTCAAATGGATAACAATATGCTTTCAATTTTCATGGTTATTATGTGATTGATTATGATGTCATAGGTACATATGTCAAAGTTTAAAGATAAAGGATAAGTGGGAAGGCCTATCCTGCACTTGATCACTGGTTAATATCCTTTTGGAGGACCAAAAGGTCTTAGTGGGGAGGAATAATCCAAAATGGATCCAGGAAGGACGAAATTTCAAAGTTCTTGGAATCGGACGAAACCAACACCATTGCATCGGGCACGTTGTGTCGATTCCGAACATATATATATATATTTTATTTTTTTTCTTCTGAAAATGGACACCGTATGCGAAAGTTATGGTGATCTGAACATTTTCCCAAATAGGCAAAACAAATTCAAAGTCAACAGTCAGAGGCCGTACTGTTGACGTCAACAATAGATGGAAGTTGACATCAGCATGGTGTCATGATGACGTCGACAAGGTGTCATGGAAACACCAGAGGGTGACACGTGGCATACAGATTTGGCGTTTTTAGGTTGAGTTGGCATGGTATGGATTTGACACATGGACTATACAGACGTTGATGTGGCAGTCCGTACGATGACATGGCCCAGTGAAAATTCAACACGTGGAAGTACGGGGCTGACTGTACATGATGATAGGAAGATGACATGGCGATAAGTGGCAGGCTCTGGGCACAACACGTGGCATACAGGTTGACTCTGTAGTTGAGCTGGCATTGACTATATAGGTGAATGTGTTGGTTACTAGATGTACAATGGCCAATCCAGAGGTGACACATGGCCCAATAACAGGGCGGCATGTGGCACCCCATATGAGGCCAATGAGGGTCGATTCAAAAATTTATTAGGAATCCGTCAGACTTGAATCATGACCTCCGGGAAAGACAAAGATCTAACCACAAAGCACTAGCCACCTAGGCTACCATTGTTCCTTGATTAACATATGACATATTATTGTTTTGAATTGAAGGTTGGCAGTTGTTGGGGGATAAGCCCTAGTCGGAGGGGGGCTATCCCGCGACGAGGGTGTTAGACCAAGAGTTGAAAGGGAAGGCACATAGGTGTTTGACCCAGCTCGAGGCCACATGCCTTCCATGCCACTAGAGTCGAAGTCCAAGGGTCACGGTTTCGGGGTATAGCACCTAACACTTGGCCATATGGCAGAAAAATATGACTAGGAGCTTATGAATAGGAGGTGAGTGCCAATTTTGTTGGAAAAATGGGTTTTAAAACTATATTATATGGTTTTATTTGATTTTCAACCAGATTTTATTGGATTTTTGTCCATTTTGGGGGGATATGGAGCCCTTTTTGAGGCCAGATCTTGGGAGGAATTTGGGATAAGATCCCCAACCAAAATCCTACATACAATAGGTGTTTTGACAGTCCAATGAGTTTAAGTACAACAAAATTTTGAAGAATTCATGAAGCTTAAGCCATTTTTATGCAGGGAAGCCATTCAGGAAGCGAACTTTGGCAGCCGATTCCACGAGCTACTCTCAGCCTTTTCCTTTGTCGTCAGTTGTGTTGGATTCTTAAGGTCAAGCATAACACAACCAATCCATTTTGTAATCCATTTGAGATACTTCTGATGTAATTTTGTAGCATTGAATATTAATAAGAAAGCCTCCCCCACTGAGACAAAGGCCCAGAGACATAGGCAAACTTGTGTCAAACTCCATTATCAAGATTGGTGCTATGGTTTTTTGTTCCTTATGTCTATTTTTTTTCCCTTCATTCTTTATGATGGCTGCAATATTCTTTCATTAAAATATTCTTCTTCTCTTAATTCCATAATGGTAAATCAACTCATGCATAAAATTAACCATAGTCTTTAAAGATTAATTTCAGATCATCATAGAAGTTGGTATTCCCCCTATTGAGAGCATGGATATGACTAGGTACCTAATGTGAAAGAACAAGACAACTAGAAATGAAAGATGTGAGGTTTCCTAAGATTACTTCAAATTCTAGTCAAAGTCACCTACAACTTAATAGAGGTAGGCATAGACATTCTATGTTTTGGTTAATTCAGTCTAGAATAGAGGAGGAGATCACTTTGCAGAATATTGACACCATTAGAAATACTATAAAAATTAAATAAATAAGGAGAAATTATGTTGTTGTAAAGAAATAGAGAATAAGAGAAAATTAAGATACTATAAAGTTGTCATTAACCCCAATCTAGAAGATCACAAAAATTAGACTATTACTAAAATGTTGTGGGATGAAAGAATTTGTAATTTCTATGATACTAAGAAGGCAAGGGGTGAAAATAATTTTTCTTAAATTGTTCTACCTATGCCCACATTGGATCTCAATTTCAAAATATTTGTAACAAAACCATCTTTCCTAACATGTTAACTTATGAAAGTTATGGAGATTTCACAAAGCTTTTCTCCAATCTTTTCAATCACAAAAATTAAATTCTAAAGCAAACCAAATAATTATTTACCATTTTTCTTAAATTCCAATAAACCAAAGTTGGTGTGAATGGACAATAACAATAATTATGATCATATTGAATTCTTGAATATCGATTTTTTTTTCTTGCAAAATATTACACTATTGTGAAGTAAAAGCTATATTAAAATACCTTAACTCAATTRTGGGTTTGGAGGACCCAACAACAAATTCAACGGCTTAATTTTCTATTGTGTCCGAATATAAAATCAAGCTATGGTAAGGAAAAATATATTGTTTTTTGAAAGTCTTAGATGATCACTTAAAATTTAAAGATATAACTTCATGTTTTATTGGAGACTTGAGATGATTTTGTATAATTTAAGGAATTTACCTCGATAACTTCTCCATAAAACTTAAAGTACATGATTTACATACACTTCCTTTTAATGTTATATATATCTTCTATTGGTCATTATCAAATTTTAATTTTGTTGCGAAACATATATTTTTTTATAATCTATCAAACTGTATTAAAAATATAAGCAAAGATACAAGAGTAGAGTTACAAATGAATGGTTTCCTTCTTGCTATCTAGGATGACTAACTAGCATCCATAATGCAGACTTTGAGTTTGGATCTTTGATATTGAAAAAATACTTCTTATCACCCACATGGGGCTCCCTATTATATATTCCATCAGTACTACATGTCATAGAATGAAAACAAAAAATATACAAATATATGATTTCCTTATGTTGACTACAAAAATAAACAAAAAGTTGTTGATAAGAGAGGAAATCATGGGATTTTTACAGGAGAAGGGGGAGGGGGGCGTTTTCTTCTAGAACCTAAGGGATATCACTGCATGGGTCTTCAAAGCATAATAAAAAAGTAGAATCCGTGATGGTTATTTTTTTATACAAGGATTTGACCTACAAGTGGAGATATTCAATCTGTATGAAGAGGTCATTTAAGATTTCTTACTTGTTAGTGAGATCACTACAAAGGAGATCCTGCAAATGCCAATAAAGATCAACTGTGCAATAGTACTTGATGTCCCTTGTCTTGGTGGTACCAGTGTCTAGTATCCAAGCTATCAATTTTGAATCTACATCACTATTTGAACTGCATTGACAACTGTGATAAACATCCTATTCAAGAGATTCCACTGCTTCTTTGGTAGCAGGAGGGGTCTGATCTTGATATGCTTCTACTTCTTTAACTTCATCATGGTGTGACCTAGGGAGAGGGAGGTTTGGTTGGGGGAAACAAAATCTACCTCAGGTATCCCTTGAGATCATACCAACTTGCTTGATACCTGAATGCCAAATAACCAAAGAGCTAGAAACACTTTTATCCAGGGTTTGGTTAGGTATTTGATATCTCGAACCAACTCTTGCTTCTCCCTTACTTTGCAATATTTCTCGCTATGGGAGAGAAATGAGGAGATGATGGTAAATATTGATGCTCATCATTAAAAAAGGGTTGAGGAGTGAGATTTCCTAAGGCGGGAATGTCTACAATGATGCATACAGGTCCCATAAATCCATATTAAATGTCAGGATTTGCTTCCATGCCTAGGATATATATGATGCAACCCTTTACAAGCGATATGATCACTCATCATCTTTTGGTTTCGCGTATGGTTGAGGCCAAGGTTGTTTAGGAGGCTTCTCTCATGTGCACCAATTTCTTCATGCTTGTTCATGGTTATATCATTGACCTTATCAGTCCTTGTCCACATTAAAGTGGAGGTTGGCGAATTTGTGGCCTCATTATGATGTTGGAGTTCGACATGAGGGTGGGCTTCGTGGAGTCCATCTATCGACTAGTCTAGATCAATGCTAGGTATGTGGGCTTGAATTCACACCTGAGTCGGGGCATCCTGTTGAAAAATATTGAATTAATGTAAAAAAAAAGTTAAAATATATTATGGTTTCAAAGTTTTAGAGGATCACTTAAAATTTAACTTCAAGCATATAACTTTATATTTTAGTGGAGGATTAAGATGATTGTGTAATCTAGGGGTGAAAAGTATAAACTAAAATGAACTTGAACAAGCAACATCATCTCTTACTATTTTTTTTCATCATGATTTTATTGATGGCAATGATTATGATTATTAACGTTGATTAAAAATAATATTGGTTTGTCAGACCTTAAAAAAGGTAACAAATTATTCTCTTTTCTTTATAATCTTATTTATGTTTTAAAAAACTTTTAATACGAGAATCACTAAATCACCATAGTTTTGATGAGCTCAATATTGTAACGAATATTTTGAAATTGAGATTTACTTTCAGTGTGCCTAGGAAAGTTTAAGAGAAAGTGTTTTTCATATTCAACCCTCCTACTACCATAAATATGACAAATTCTTTCGACCCATGAAGCTTTAGGAGTTGTCCAAGGCCTTGTTTCACTACATAGCTCATGAGAGCTTGTTCTTATTTTAGCAATGTTGATTTTCTTCTTTATACTAGTTAAAATAGATAGATACTTTTGATCTTCTAGATTAGGGTTGGTTCTTGGTAGTATCTTAATCTTTTCTTATCCTCTAAGTATTTATGGCACCACAATTTCTCCTAAAATTTATATGTAATAATATTTTTAATATTATTGAATTATTTTGTAGATTTATATTTTCCTCAACATCCCAATGATTTAGCTAAGAATTGGCATTTTTTGCCAACCTCACTTGAGCCTCTTGTTTTCCATGTTGTTTACCTTGTTCTTGTACATTAAGTATCTAGTCACATCCATGTTCTCAATGGGATAACAATATGCTTTCAGTTGTCACGGTTATGATGCAATTGATTATGATGTGATAGGTGCACATGATAGAGTTTAAAGGCAAAGGACAAGTGGGAAGGCCTATCCTGCACTTGATCACTAGTTAATATCCTTTTGGAAGACCAAAAGGTATTAGTGGGGAGGAATGATCCAAAATGTATCCAGGAAGGCCGAAATTTCAAATTTCTCAGAATCAGATGAAACCAGCGCCATTGTGTAGGGCTCGTCGTGTCGATTCCGACCATATATATGTTTTTTTTTTTTTTTTTTTCTGAAAATGGACACCGTATGCGAAAGTTATGGCGATCTGAACTTTTTCCCAAATAGGAAAAAAAATTCAAAGTCAACAGTTAGAGGTCGTACTACTGACATCAGCAGTACATGGCAGGTGATGTCAGCATGATGTCGACAAGGTGTCATGGCAACACCACAGGATGACACATGGTAGGAAGATTGTTGTTTTTAGGCTGAGTTGGCATGGTACGGATTTGACACATGGAATATACGGATGCTGATGTGGAAGTCCGTATAATGACGTGGCCCAGTGATAGTCTCACATGTGGTAGTACGGAGCTGACTGTACAAGATGACAGGCGGATGAAATGGCAATAAGTGGTAGGCTTTGGGCACAACACATGGTGTATGGGATGACTGTGCAGTTGAGTTGGCGTTGAATATACAGGTGATTGTGTTGGTGACTAGACATACGATGGGAAATCCAGAGGTGACACGTGGCCCAATAACAGGGCACCACGTGGCACCCCACCATGAGGCCAATGAGGGTTGGTTAAAAAAGTTATTGGGGCTCTATCAGAGTTGAACCATGACCTTCGGGCACACCAAAGCTCTAAGCACAACGCGCTAGCCACCCAGGCTACTAATGTTACTTGATTAACATATGGCATATTATTGTTTTGAATTGAAGGTTGGCAAATGTTGGGGGATAAGCCCTAGTTGGAGGGGGGCTATCCCATGATTGGGGTGCTATACCAGGAAATGAAGGGGTAGGCACATAGGTATTTGACCTAGCCCGAGGCCACATGCCTTCCAAGCAGCTTGAGCCAAAGTCCAAGGGTCGAGGATCCAGGGTATAATGCCTAACACTCGACCATATGGAAGAAAAATATGACCAGGAGCCTATGACTAGGGGGTGCGTGCTGATTTTGTTGGAAAAATGGGTTTTTAAACTATATTATATGGTTTTATTTGATTTTCAACCTGATTTTATTGGATTTTTGATCGTTTTGGGGGATATGGAGCTCTTTTTTAGGCTAGATCTTGGGATGAAGTTGGGATAGGATCCCCAACCAAAATCCTACATAAAACAGGTGTTTTGACAGTCCAAGGAGGTTCAGTACAAAATAATGTTGATGAATTCATGAAGTTTAAGCCATTTTTATGCAGGGAAGCCATTAAGGAAGCTAACTTTGGAGGCCAATTCTGGGAGCTATGCTCAAACTTTTTCATTGTTGTCAGTTGTGTTGGATTATTAAGGTCGAACATAACACAACCAATCCAGTTTGTAATCCATTTGAGATACTTCTGATGTAAACTTGTAGCATTGAATATTAATAATAAAGCCTCCCCCACTGAGACAAAGGCCCATACACGTAGGAAAACTTGTTCCGAACTCCATTATCAAGCTTGGTGTTATGGTTTATTGTTCCTTATGTCTATTTTTTTTCTTCATTCTTTATGATGGCTGCATATTCTTTCATTCAAATATTCTTCTTCTCTTAATTCCATAATGGTAAATCAACTCATGCATAAAATAAACCATAGTATTTAAAGATCAATTCCAGATTATCATAGAAGTTGGTATTCCCCCTGTTGAGAGCATGGATATGACTAGGTACCTAATGTGCAAGCACAAGACAACTAAAAATGAAAGATGAGTGGTTTCCTAAGATTGCTTCAAATTCTAGTCAAAGTCACCTACAACTTAATAGAGGTAGGAATAGACATTCTAAGTCTTGGTTAAATAATTGTAGAACAGAGGAGGAGGTCACTTTGTAGAATATTGACACCATTAGAAATACTATTACAACTAAATAAATAAGGAGAAATTATGTTGTTGTAAAGAAATAAAGAATAAGATAAATTTAAGATACTATAAAGTTGTCATTAACTCCAATCTAGAAGATCACAATAATTAGACTATTACTAAAATGTTGTGGGATGAAATAATTTGTCATTTCTATGGTACTAAGAAGGCAAAGGGTGAAAATATTTTTTTCTTAAATTGTTCTACCTATGCCCACATTGGATCTCAATTTCAAAATATTTGTAACAAAACCATCTTTCCTAACATGTCAACTCATGAAAGTTATGGAGATTTCACAAAGCTTTTCTCCAATCTTTTCAATCACAAAAATTAAATTCTAAAGCAAACGAAGTAATTCTTTACCATTTTTCTTAAGGTCCAATAAACCAAAATTGGCGTGAATGGAGAATAACAATAATTATGATCATATTGAATTCTTGAATATCATTTTTTATCTTGCAAAATATTACACTATTGTGAAGTAAAAGCTATATTAAAATACCTTAACTCAATTGTGGATTTGGAGGACCCAACAACAAATTCAAAGGTTTAATTTGCTATTGTTCTCAAATCTAAAATCAAGCTATGGTAAGGAAAACTATACTGTTTTTTGAAAGTCTTAGATGATCACTTAAAATTTAAAGATATAACTTCATGTTTTATTGGAGACTTGAAATGATTTTGTATAATTTAAGGAATTTACCTCGATAATTTCTCCATAAAATTAAAGTACATGATTTACATACACTTTTTTAATTATATATATATTTTCTATTGGTCATTATCAAATTTTAATTTTGTTGTGAAACATATAATTTTTTATAAGCTATCAAACTGTATTAAAAATATAAACAAAGATACAAGAGTAGAGTTGCAAATGAATGGTTTCCTTCTTTCTTTACAGGAGGCCCAACTAGCATCCATAATGAAGACTTTGAGTTTGGATCTTTGATATTGACAAAATACTTCTTATCACCCATATGGGGCTCCCTATTATATATGCCAGCTGTACTACATGTCATAGTATGACAACAAAAATAATACAAATATATGATTTCCTTATGTTGACTACAAAAATATACAAAAAGTTTTTGATAAGAGAGGAAATCATGGGATTTTTACAAGAGAGGGTGGGGGGGGTTTCTTCTACAACCCAAGGGATATTACTGCATGGGTCTTCGAAGCATAATCCAAAAGTAGAAGCCATGATGGTTATTTTTTTATACAAGGATTTGACCTACAAGTGGAGATATTCAATCTGTATGAAGAGGTCATTTAAGATTTCTTACTTGTCAGTGAGATCCCTACAAAGGAGAGCGTTT